>AYEL01068959.1:0-47754 GCA_000484575.1 Olivierus martensii
TGATATTTGCATGTTGAAAATATTTATTTTTCTTTATTATTATTATTAATTTTTATTGTTCAATTATTTTAAATTTTTATTAGAAGAGAAAAGGATTTAAATCACTTATAGATGATAAATGTACATGCAAACAATCGTTTAATTTAGATTAATATAAATCCATAACTATGCAGTTACCATCGAAAGAATGCATTAATAATTTTCATATGCATTTATCTACACACAAAAATATTTATTACACAATATTTCGCATGAAAAATTTGCAAAAACAAAATTTGAATTCATATAATTCTTGCAGTTATGGATTTATATGAATTCAAATTTGATGATTGTTTACGATATTAGATAATTGAAAAAATATGTTAACGTGACTGATATGAAAATAAAAAAAATAATAATAATAAATTTTCCACAAACTAAATTGAAATTTTAATAAATGATTGCATACGTGCTTGCCAAATTTTTTATGTTCTTCCATAATTGTCATCTGGATTTTTAATTGTGATTTTTTTTATCTAACACAATAATATTCAAAAACAAAAATATCGAACTTACGTTGCTACTTAAAAAAAGAAAGGATATAAATCACAAAATTTTTTGTAATATTTTATAATGAGATGGAAAATTAAATTTTTAGTATGTTAAAATGATTATGTTTGAGTATTTTCAAGTATTTTTATTTTATTATGAAGTGCTTTATCAATGTAACTCGAAAAATTGGAAAATATTGTTAGCAGTAAAATTTCTTTATCTATTAACGAAACCACATACCTGTGGTTAAATTAAATGGGAACATATAATGAATGTTTCTGAATATAAAATGCAAACTTTCCTTACTCTACTTCTAGAAGAGATTAATCAAATCGAAACATTACCACCAGTCTCTTCTCTGGGAAGGAGTTGGGATTTTTTCAGGAATTCTCATAGAAAATGCAACTAAGTAACTTATAATAAATTTTTGTTAGAGGAAAATATATGTGTATTCTTTTAAATATTTCTCATCTAAAAACTTTAATAATGATTTATGCATCCACACGATTGTAAAATCAGTTTGGTGTTCAAAATTACATTTTATTCAATATCGAAATCTGTTACTCTACACTAGAACATCTTCAATAATAGGAAAATAATTAAAACATCATTTCAGATTTTAATTTATGGCTATGAACTTATCAGAAAAACAATTTATCTCAATATTAAAGAAGACAATTAATTTTCAAAGATCTATTAAAGAAACTAAAGCAATTTTGAAAAAAAAAAAATGTCAAACAATTCAGCCAAAACGGGATCATTTATGCATATATATAAAAATCAGTTTTATTTTCTAACAATTTTTGCAACTCATTAACTGAATTCATACCAAGAATTTGTTTCTTCTTCGCCATCATTCTGTCTCATTAATAACTGCATCTGCATTTCATGAACTTACAAGATTTAAATTATCATAATAAACTTCCTCTTTTAAATACTTGAATTTAAAAGAAAAAGAGTTTCCGAATTTGTTTAATCTTTTTGAAAGTTGAATAGACAAATATAAATAAGAACAATACATATTTTTCAAGTTATATCTAAAAAAATGGAAAAAAAAATTGCAGCAGCAGAAAATATTGTAACAGTTTAATTCTTTCTGATAGAGTGAAAAATTTTAAATCTTATGTTTTGTAATATTAAAGATGGATTGTATTAGATGACATTTCAATATAATCCATCTTTCAGTTTAAAATTTTTATTCTATCAGAATCAATTAAACTGCCATCTTTATAACCCATGAATATATTGCTTCTTTCTGCCCTTAAGTATGGAAAAAGGATTATTTTCTTATTAAAAAGCCATGAGTATATTCTTTCTGCCCTTATGGATGGAAAGAGAAATATTATCTTATTAAAATACCCATGCATATATTACTTCTTCCTGTCACTATATTTGGAAAGAAATTATTTTCTTATTAAAATCCATGAATATATTGCTTTTTTCTCTCCTTATGGGTGGAAAGAAGAATATTTTCTTATTAAAATCCCACGCATATATTACTTCTTCCTGCCCTTATGGATGGAAAGAAGAGCATTTTCTTATTAAAAAGCTATGAATAGTCTTTAATATTTTTATTTTTTTGCTACGTAGAGTTAAATATTTCTTTCTTTCTTCATTTTTCATATTTGTTGCCTAATTAGTTATTTTAAATTAGTAATAATTTAAATATTACTCATAACTTCAATAAAATGCACCTCACTTTAACGATAACAGCTGTGCTTTTAAATTTTAAAATTGTTGTAGACATAAGATAATCAATATTATCAATAGATAATATCTTCTGTTTAACTTTGCATGATTACTGGCTTGGACATTCTTTAATGAAGAAATATTAAAAACTATAATAAATATATATTTCTTTCTACTTCGTGTCGGTGTATAATTATCTAGTGAATCATCTATCTTTCCAAGATGGAAGATAGACGATGAAAACTTTTCATAAAATCATTATAGTTAGAAATTACTAAATATATTTTCTCTCACGAAAAGTTCAGAATGAACAAGATGTCATTTAAATTATTTTAAAACTGACTTGCAGATGCTTATCTTAATTATTCTATTCTTAACTTTAGCAAATTCGTCAATCATTTATCAACAGAATCGGAACTTAAAACATAACTAACAAAATTTAAAATATTTAATTATTTTGGTTGGCCATTGATCTTTTTTCATTAAAAAAACTTATTTAGACATGTTGAGAATTTAAATATACTTATTTAAACATATTAAGAATTATTCTGTATTATTTTTTAATGAAAAAAGATTATTAGACATGTTGAGAATTTAAATATACTTATTTAAACATATTAAGAATTATTCTGTATTAGTAAATAATGTTCCTGATATCTGACCTCTTATTAAATAATTTAGGAGAAGTTATAATTTACTTTTGACAATTTTTCCTTTTATAATTCTCCTTTGCATACGAATTCATTGATTATATTCTCCAGTTCCAAATTATTTTTGTTAAATGAATAAATTTAATTTTAAACAAAACAGTAATCTGTTCCTAGTTTTGACAGAATTACCCTCATTACATTTATACTGTTTGGTAGAAATTTATAAAATTTATCAGTGTAGTCAGAATATTAATGCCAAATTTGAAATGGCTTTAATTAATTCTGTAGATTTATCCCTTTAAAAATGGCGTGCGTACAATTTTTTGAGAATCTTCCTGTAATAAATATGGAAATATTTAATAGATTCTTGTGAAATTTAACATAGAGACTATACCACTGAAGGTATCTTTGAGGTAATATATTTTTTTTTAATTCTGCATCTATAATCACTCCAAAAAACAGAAGATATTTGGTATGTAAGATATCAGTTCTTTCTGAACTGTGAGTTTTCTCATCCAGCAAGATATCAGGTTTCCTAAAAGTCATTTTTATCATATTATATATACTTTATCATTAATAAAGTATATATATATAATATATAATCTCTATTTGTGGCAACTCAGCTTACTGGTATTTATAAAGCTTTAAAAATTCGTGTTTATACAAAATGAGACCTATTTGGACAAGATGAGACATGTTCGAACAAGTACAGCATAATCTCTATTTGTGGCAACTCAGCTTACTGGTATTTATAAAACTTTAAAAATTCATGTTTATACAAAATGAGACCTATTTGGACAAGATGAGACATGTTCGAACAAGTACAGCATAAAAAAGACATTACGTTTGGGATGACTCGATATTTAAAATTTGCAAAAATGAAAAAAATTGGTATACTGGCATTAATTATATTTTCATCTTTTGCTTTTTATAGATACAGTGCTTAATTTTCATCGAATTATCCAATTCTTTGCAACTTTTTCGCACAATCGTCTTATTTCTTTGAATTAATTCGTACTAATTTCAACGATAAAGCAATTGATTTGGTTTCATTTATTCACAATTTGCGAGATAATAAATTTTGTTTCCATTTTCCACATTTTCCAAATAAGTGTTTATTTTTCATCTATGATAAATTTAATGATGATATTGTTATTGGATATCTCTCACATAATTTAAACGTGTTAAATAATTTATAAATAAATTATTTAAACGTACGATGCAAATAATATTTTTGTTATAAATAATTTAAAATTAAATTAATTTAAACTAATCATTTGTTTCTTTGCACGACAAAATGCATTATTGTGCAAATCATCATATAGAAAATCGACATTGTGTTGCGTTTAATACACTTTTAATCGTTTTATAATGTTTTTATTTTAATGATAAGCTCACAAACTCTTGTATACTGACTGTTAGTTCTTTATCTGATCCAGGAATTGGTTATGATTTATAGAGAAAAACTTCCCATTTGTCTTTCTTATCTGCTCTACAAAAACTCGATATGTGCTCTTTTTTCTACCTGAGAAAATATCCTTATTTTAAAATTAATTAATCGATTATAATCACTAAATGCTGATTATTAAATCTGAGTGACAGTATTTATAATATGCAATACGAATGCTTCCCTAATTTGCATAATTTTAAACTTCGATAACGACGTAATAATGTTTTTCTATCTCTACTTTTCTCTTTATAATGTTACTCTTGAGGTATCTGACCACTTTTATCTTTAAATAAGAGCATTAAAATTCCATTATATTACCTGAATGTTATACAAGATTATAACGTTTTGCTTATGTATGATAGCGAGACATAAAACGAAATTCTCTTGGACCGTTTGAAAGGTGTGTTTTTACCATCAAAGTATAGAAGGACATTACACGAGCAACCACTTCGAGCCAGTAAATCCGTGAGAGCAGAAATATCACGCAACCAAGCTACAAATGAATTATTCGTAATTTTGCAACATCATGCGTGCAATATGAAATTATAACCATCGTAAAAGAAGTCGAACTTTATCTTTTCAATTCCTCTGATGTGAACAAACTCTACAAAATTTTAAACAGCTATATAACTTGTTTTAATTATGCATACTTCCTATTTATAATAAAGTTATAACCATTAGAGTTTAAATATTAAAAAGCCAGTAGACTATATTTATATGTCTTTAAAGGTATATTTAAATGATGATAATGCAATAGCAAAAAAGGCATTTTTCATTACTTTATTCCTTATAAAAATCTATTAAATTTTACATTTTTATTTTATTTTATTTTTTTTAAATTTGAATGAAAGTAAATTCTGACATTATTCATGCCCTGCTCTTAAAGATCTATAAAAATCTATTAAATTTTACATTTTTATTTTATTTTTTTTTAAATTTGAATGAAAGTAAATTCTGACATTATTCATGCCCTGCTCTTAAAGATATTCATACTCAACGTGGCATTTGGGTATTTCCTTTCTCAGGTAACACACTCCGAACAAAAGTATCGTATTATGCATCAAACACGATAACAGATGATTCTCTAAATATGAAAAATGGTCTTAGATTCTGACGTTGATTTTCACTTGAGTTGCATGATAGGAATCTTTATATCAGTTTGCTTTTCTTGTCACTGTCGAAGAACTTTTTGTTTACTCTGCATATTTGGACAGCAAACTAGATGAGTTGAATATATATATATATATATATATTACTTTAAGAACGAAATTTTATATTCTTCATTACAAAAATATAATTTTTTAATTATAAAATTTTAATTATATATAAAAGAATTTGACAAGCAAAGAATAGAATAAAAAATTCAATTTTCATAAACAAATAATTGTTGAACAATATGTTTACATGGCTATAGAATAATAAATAATTTAATAATTTAAAAATAACAATATAAAGTATTATAGAATTAATTCAAAAGAAACAATTTTGAAATATTTTTTTATTATTTATTTTTTCGATGTTTATCGGACTAGAAAAATATTCTAAAATGTAACTTCTGTAAAAGAGTAATCTACCCTTAACAAAATTCATATTAAAATGCTTAAAAATCGAATAATATATATATATATATTTTTTAAATTCATTATATTTCAATATGAAAGAAGTTTTGTTTCAATTTATATTGTTGCAAGGTTCTGCAAGGTATTAAAATTTTTTTTGCAGATAAAAGTTAAAGCAAGATTATAATTTAAAATGAAATTTTATTCGTATTACCTGTTGAATAAGAGTTTTGAATTAGTTTATTTTTATTGTTATTTTTTATTTAATTTCGTTGACGTTTTATATAATCGTCTTTTATTCGAGTAATTAGTTGTTGAACTTTGTAAGAGAAAAATACTGTCGAGATGAATGTTCACTTTTGTGATAGTAACAACTAAGAGTAGAATCCCCAACACTTTCTCTAACTTTTGAATCTATTGTTCGTTCTAAATCCGTTCTGTTTGATGATTTCTTCTTCTTCCTACTACTTTTTTCTTTGATTCTCATAATTGAAGTTAGGTTCTATATATACACTTTCCTTTCAACGACTGTCAATAACAACAGGCGCTTGTGGAATGTCAACTTAAATTTCTGCAATGGATAAAGCCAAAGTGTAACAAGCAGCAAGAAGATAGAAAAGCAACTTATCACGTTCGATTTATATCCACAGGGGGAACATAATGTAAATGGTGTATATACGTTTTTACGATATTTTCTTACATATTTATTGAAAATAATTTTTTTCCTCCTTTCCTCTTTTGTTTTTTTTTAATTTTTAAAATATAAGTACAGTGAACTGGTATTGGCAGTTAAACTTTTACTAAATTATATATCGATCTTTTTAACATCTCTTCCTTTTGCTGTTTTGGTTTTGACGTCGGTTTGATAAAGCTATTTTAGATTTAAATTAATCGTAATTTTTAATCAGATTTTTTCTTTTTGATATCTATTCAACCTAAAAATTAATAACCATTAAAAAGGAAATTTTACTTATTTATTAATAATAATTATTACACGTAAAAATCACTACATTGGGAATAAAAATAATAAGTATACATCAGAAGATTTTCGTAATTTAAAATTTAAATATCGGAAGAGTTTTAAAGTAAAGAAAATATTCGATTTTATGTAAAGTTTGCCATCTTAGAAAATGCTTTCTGTAGTAAACAAACTCGAAGTTCAATGGAAGAGTTTATATATTATAATATAAATTTATAATTATTATAATATAAATTTTTTTTTTTTTAACAGCTTTGAATGGATTTTAAAAGTAAAATTTTCAACAACAGCAGCAGCAGCATCAGTAGCAGCTTTTAAATTATAATAAAATTTAAATATAAATAATCATATTGTTTTATTCTGTTTGAGTTCTAATAAATAAATATGAACACTGTCGAAATTTCCGATGTTTATCGCTTCTGAACGAACTGAATAATTTACATAATTACAAATGATATAATTAAAATATAGAGTAATAATTAGCTTTATGTCTGACAGATGCAGTTTCTGAATAAATTATAATTTTATAAATAATTAAAATGCGAATTAATAAACATACATATATATATATACAGTCAGTCAAAAATAGTTTATTTAAGTTCCAACAAATATAATTTGTTGTTAATTAAATAATTTATTGTTAATGTAATTTTTAACAACAAAATTAAGTCGAATATTATTAATTTCCGTGCAAGAATGGTTTACCTTTCGATACAAACCATTGAAAAATGTCACTAATAATACAAAAATGCTTTCGAGATAATTCTAGTTTCTCTTATAGAGAATGTGTTCTTGCTTCGATCTCTGTTATTAGTTGGTTTATAGCAGCGATGTGATTCATTGCCTTCCTTAAATGGAGATATATCAATTGTACTTGTCCAATAGACAAAGAATTGTCATTTGAAGAATTACAGTCTGTTAGTTATCAACTGAAGGTACTTATATAGTTATTTATCAACAAAAGATATCGATATTAATGTTTGTTTAAATAAATAAATCTTTTTTTTTTTTCGTTAATTTATTTGGAGCAACTAAAAGTTGTTTTTATGTAAAGATAATCATAGTGAATACGAGAAAAAATAAATCTCCCACCTGGAGTATTTCCAAAAGAAAGATAGAATACTAGATGTTACAGTACTTGTCGTAACACACTTAACCATCAATTCTTCAGATAGAAATATTTTCCATCGATCCCTTTCACTTTGGATTACTTTAAAAAATAGAAAGAAAACAACAAAATAGGGGGAAGAAGACGAAGAAGAAAGAAAAAAAAAACAACCGAAAACAACAAGAAACAGGAAATCACAAAACATATTCTCAATTCTAATATTCAACTTTTTCGTGCAACTTCTTCCCGAAAAAGAATCGAATTGTCTACTTTCATTCTATCTCCAGTTGCTCATCCACTACTACTTGTGCATGTTCTTTCTTTGAATTGCCACAACTTCCATTTTCTCTGAACCTGTATCATCTGCTTACTCCCATTTCTCTTTCCGCAACCAATATAACTATGTTCTATTTTGTTTCAATTTTCTGCGACAGGTCACTGTGAAAAAAGTGATTGCAATCCTGCCAGAAACTAGGCAATTCGCGTATAACTAAATTGGATTTTATAGGCACGTCACTTGATCACGTAGTTTTTTTTTTCCCCTCCATTAATGGAAAGGTTATCAATTGACAATATTTTAAAAAAATAGATCTTCGGAGATCGTTTAGTTTTAAAACGTCACTGTAAAATGAAGGATTAAATGAATATATTGCAAGAAATAATTTATAAATCATTAATCTTAATTAATTTTCGAGAAAATGTGATTTGAATTGCACTATCAATTGACAATATTTTAAAAAAATAGGTCTTCGAAGATGGTTTAGTTTTAAAACGTCACTGTAAAATGAAGAATTAAATGAATATATTGCATGAAATAATTTATAAATCATTAATCTTAATTAATTTTCGAGAAAATGTGATTTGAATTGCAGGATTTCCAGCTTTAAAATTAGAAAAATGTTATCAGTGTTATCGATTTGATATAAAATCTTTTTATGTTTTCAATTAATTATATTTAAAAAAAATATATAATATAGTTGATTTATTATTTTTTCTGAGATCTACGATGATTTTAATACGATTCAAAACATTTCAATTAAGTATAACGGAATATCTAGTTTTGTGATCGTATTTCTTATGTAGGTCAATTATTAGAAAGGCAATTAACTGAAAGCATACTTTAATTATTCTGTTAGTACAGATGGAAGCAGTTAATAGCAAAAATGTTATACTAAATTTAAACGCAATTATAATTAAATATTCATACATTGAATAGATTTAAATACAAATAATAAAAGATCGATTATTTGATACATTCAAAGAAAACATCCAAATAACGAACAATGGAGGTTTGTTCATACGGATGTTTTTGGCTGATTTGTGATCTAAAGATAAAGATTTCAAGAGTCTTTAGAACATTAATTAATACATTGCGATATTTTTCATTGAATAAAAGAGTTTTCCATCATATATATGTATATGAATTTTATTATTTCGTATGATAACTCAAAAACTCCTTTCGGTTCGCTTTTCTAATGAAAAATTAAGATATTCAAAAATATTGTTTTCCCAAAACTGCTGTGATCCTGAACATTTCAGATAGACGATCTTCTACTGCAATATGTTAATATTCTTTATTGAAGCAACTGATGGATGAAACTTTTTCTGTAAGTCATCCTCTTTCCATTCTTGTGGGTACTGAGTGGGAAAAGAATATAAACATTTCACGAGTAAAAAGTTTTCCATTTTGAACATTATTTAACATTGATAAAGAAAATTAATTTAGAATCCTTGTGGGTACTGAGTGGGAAAAGAATATAAACATTTCACAAGTAAAAAGTTTTCCATTTTGAACATTATTTAACATTGATAAAGAAAATTAATTTAGAAAGAAGAGTTTCCTCTAGTAAACATTTCCCATAAGATTTAATTCTGGAGAGGTAAAATTATGCTACTTTAGTTTTCTAGAATTACTTCAAATGGTCTCACGAAATGAATAGCAAGCTTTTAATAGTAAAAATGTTTACATAATCTAAGAATAATATAGTTTAAGATAAGAATCCCCTATTTTGAAATGTATCTAGAATTATCATTACTCATAATTCAGAAATTTCATACTCAACAGCTTTGGAAAATTTAGCTTTACTATAAATGCTTTTGATGCAATATATTGATCAGATAAGAAAATTCCTTCATAATTCTATTCTTTTTTGCTCATTACTTTCTTTGTATGTGAATATTTATGATTCTATCGAATGTCTAATCCTTGAGTCAATAAAATTTGTCACTTTGTCACATTTTTGCGATTTGCAAACCGTATAAAGAAGTACTGTTTACCCAATCTTTCGAAGCAGTTGCTTTCTATTTCCAGTTTGGAAGAATTTCTTCATTTCCAGTACCACGTTTTTCAGTTGGATGACATAGAATCGGACAAACGTCACTTGTCGAATCATAGTTCAAGCTCCATAACCAAGCAAGTCTTAAGTTTGCCGTCTGTTTGACAATTTGACATTTCGCATTGACATTTCAATGCAATTGACATTTGACGACATTGTGACATTTCGGTGCAAATGACCATCGTTTAAAGACGATGTAAAAAAAAAAAAATCTTTCGGTATATAAACCACGTCGGAGTAAATGGAACGACAACAACTACTCTACATACAATAGCATAAAATATCCTAATTCGTTCTTTAAAATTTACAATTGAATGAATTCCTCCTTCCTCATTTCCATTATTCATTAAAATTTTCATTAAAAACCAGAAAATAATTTGAAAACATAATTAAAAGAAATTTGCAATTTAGATGATTTAGAGATTGCACTAATATAATAAAATAAAGATACAAAACATTTAAATTTTAATTAATCCGATGTGACAACATCTTTATGCTTTATCCTAATTTTCTTCAATGAAATTAAACTCGGCTAAGATTAAATGTTTAATTATGTAAGTATTTAAGATAAAAATCTTCTAGAACTACTACATACATCCCCTTTTTACTATTAAAGAACAGGAAATAATTTTGCAACTCAATTAAACTTTCAACAGTATGAGAATAACTGTAAAAGTAACTGTAATCTTCATGGGGTATAATTATTGTAGGTAAAATGATAGCTATCAAATTATCCTTATATTCTCTCGTTAGGATATATGGCCAGAAACACTTTAACTCTCTTTTAAAATTTGATTACATTAATTTACTGTAAATTAAATCTTACTCCAATTCTTTTAAGTAAAAATATCTTCGAAAGTTTAATCTTTTAAACAAGAATAAGTTGTTATCTTTGTACAAAACATGATATAAGTTCGGGTATCATATTTTAATTAATTTTGTAAGTTGCATGTTGCACTTAAGTAGCCATTTTTCAGTTAGTGATTACTATAAACATATATATTAAAATTTTTTATCACTCGAAAAAAATTTCTTGGAGAGAAAAAAATTAAATATTAAAATGTCATTCTATGAAATGAATACAATTATTTTCACCATTACAACTTTTCATTAATTAATATTCAAAAGAAAGAAAGGAAATTCAAATTTTCTATACGATGTAAAGTGACGAAGGCAAACCAAACAGCAGAGAGAAAAATTGAGCACAAATAAGAAAAAATTGCAAAAAAAAAAAAAAAATCTATAAAAGTCGAGTTAAATTAAAAATAAAATTAACATTGTGTATTTTATACCAGCATTTTCATGAAAGATGTTTAAGTAAATACTGAAAAAAAAAATTTTTTTTTTAGAAATTCGTGAATTTTTCTGAATGATCATTTGTATGTCAAACTACTCTTAAAATTACAAAGTTTAAATATTACTAAAAACAAGTTTTTATATCGTTCGATTCATCTTCAGATTAAAAATCAAATTTAATTAAAATTATTTAGAAAATGATAAATATTCAAAGAGCAGAAATAATTTTTTTAATATAAATTTCTGGGTTGCAATGTGGGACTTTTTTCTGTTATCGATTTTACATGTATGATTGAAGTATTCATGCAAAAAAAGTAAATTTTTTAATACGATGTTAGCACACGCGCTCCTCTAGTTAAGAATATTCGTACTTACAAACATGAAATTTAAAAAATTCTTCGATAATTTTAAACATTACGATAGCAGAATGCTATAGCAACCAATATTATGTAAAATTACATGATTAGTTATCTTACTAAGGAAGTATTTCAAGGCAAATACGGAAAAAAATTCTCGATTTATAATCGAAACTTTTTCTTCAGATCTCCGAAATAAGAAACCTATAATTAGTGTAACTGGAAAATATATTACAAAACACAGTATATAAAATTATTTCAGTAATTTTCAATATCAAATAACAACAGTATCTGAATTATGAACAAAACTTATGTACGAATAATGTTCGTAACTAGATGAGCGCATGTATTTTTGTATTCATCAGAACGAACAATTTTAATCCCATGTTAAATGATGCCAAAGTGATAAACCATTATTTTGTTTATTATCGAAATTAATAAGTTAATAAAATCTGAAAATTTAATTATTTCGGGGTTTTAATTTTTGATTTAAATTTTACTTAAATAACGTGACAGTCTACTGAGAAGTTAAAAAATAATAATTTTACAACTCAGAAACTTTTTCCTTTAAAAATAATATTACCAATATTTTAAAACAAAAGTAAAAGATGATATCAGTTATGAAATTTTATAAAGTTTCGTACAAATTCGCACTAAATTATAAAAGAAGGTATTCAATCTGTTATCCTTTTCTTCTAAACTGGCAGAAAGAGACACTTGTATGTATTTTGACGTATAATAACAACAAGATATAAAATTTTATTAGTAACATTAAAATGTAAAAATGTAGAATGGTTACAAAAATATTGAATTTATAATTTAATAAATTCAATATTTTTGTAATCATATGCAATATAAGTAGATTTTATTTTTTATAAGTGATTTTTCAGGATTTCTGAAAAACTTTTGTCACAATTCACCAAATTTATGATGAACTGTGGCTTTATTACAATGTAAAACTTATAAATTAATAGATGGTTAGCTTACATGATAAAGAAAAATCATCTCATATTTAAATATTTTGCGAACAGTCTAACAGATAAATAAAAATAAATAAATAAAAGATTATGTAAAGCAACTTTATAAAACTTGGCTAAAATCTTTCCAAATTAATGTAATATCATTTATGTAAAACAAATAATTTCAAAAATATCGATTTTTTCAAACTTTTTAATGGTTGCCGTTTTGCGGAATGATAACCTTGGAATCTTGAAAAAGTAGATTTCTAGATTGGTAAAGAATGATCTCCTGAAATATGAATGCATTGCGATGTTTAATATTTGAGATATTTTACTATTGCGTAGGTAGACAAAGTAGATACATGAAGCTATTTATTATTAAAAACAACATTCTGAAGAGAACTAATAATGATTAATGATATGGGAGTATAAAGTTGTCATCAAAGTTACCTCGTGACTTTTCAGTACATCTACTAAATTTCATGAAAATCCATCAATTAGCTCGAAAGATATTAAGAAATCATCACAGAAGTTTGAATAACTGCCATTTTTAGATAGTAGTTGTTCAGCGGATAAAAATTTAACACCCACCTTAACGGCAGGATAATACTACTGAACGTCATAAAAATTAATCAATTAGTTTAGTTTTAAATTTATTAGAAGATATACAAACAGCATGGTAATCTTATATTCCCTGATTATAATAAAATTAACTGACCAATTTTAATTTTAAAAGATCATTCTACTTAGTGATCTTATAAATCACTAAGTATCCATCTTCATATGATATTAAAATTTTTTTATATGATCATAAAATTACATAACTGCCAATTTACAACATGATTAATCTTCAGAGAATAGGTTAAAAATAAATAAAATACATAATAATTATGATCATAATTAAGAATAGATACATCACAGAGATGCAATACAAATTAATTATTATTTTTGGCGATTGTTTTTGTATTTGGTTCATACAAGAAAGATTAAGTATTTTTTTCGTATTGCACAAAAATAATTTGCATATTCTATAAATACTTTTTGTAGAAATCAAACAGGACATATCAGAACTTATAAAAAAAGATATCACTGAAACTTTTCCATCATTTTATAATGAATTTGTTGATATAAAAAAAAAAATTGAATGCTTTCTGCTTACAGAGATACAAACTTCAAAATTTTGATTTTGAACTCGAGAATATCTGCTCTTTCTATTCTCTTCGCAGCAACTATCTTTATCTTGATGTTTTTATCTTATTTAGTTTCACATGAATGAGAAAACTTGCACGATAAAGCTCGCCTTCTCAAAATGTTTTTATAGATAAAGAAAAAATTAATATTCATACCGTATAGGATATAAACTGAAAAGACATCAAGATTCTGTAGTAATATGAAAGAACGATTTTCTGTAAATTAAAAAATAGAAATAAAATGTGTTTAGAAGATAATTTTTTTTGATAAAATACTCTTCAATTAGTTAATTTGTGAAAAAATTCGGCTCGTTACTTGTCATTGAAAATGCAAGAAACGTCAAGATCCTTATTAAATTCATGTCATATAAACTTCGTGTTTACTCATTCATAGACTAATAGAGTTAATATCATAAAACGGCATTTATAAATAGAAATCCTTCAAGAATTTAAAGTAAGCATAATCTAACTGCTATTACTGTTATCTATAAACATTAATTATTATCAAGTAAACAGGTAAATTTTAATAACTTGGAACGGTGACATTCGCTGCATACTTAATTATTGAAGTATATAAACCGATAGAAGTAAAGATATAAAAATTAATGAATATTTACAAACGAATTATAAAAACATTCTCTCATGCATTATATATGGAATGTTAATCGCGGAATGGATTTTAGATCGCTTTCAGATAAAATTTCTGTAAACATGTTTGAGTAATCCGTGTGGTCTGCAACGTGTGAAAAAATAAACAAATAGAAAACATTAATCCTTCCTCAACCGCAGAATAAGAGGGGGGAGAAAAAGTGGAAGAAGAAGAAAAAAAAAAGCACAAAAAATCGAATTGATCCTATCTTCTATCTAGAGTAAAAATTCTCTTTTTTTCGGTACGAAACAAGAATTTTAAACAAAAGTATTGTAATACTTTTTTTAAGTCATTCCTTCTCCTTTCGTTTTCTGTCAGATATACCTTTGTCTCTTTTTAGAGGAAGGAATAGGCGGAGAAAGAAAATGTCTTGTATTGGTTGGTTCCAGAAGGTCGAGCAAATCGTTCCAGTTGAAGTAGACTGAATGAGTTTCCGAGTCTTGCCACAGCAAATCAATCATTCCGACCTCCAGATCTGTGTCCTGGTGACAGTAAGAAGTGATTGGTACTCTACAGGTGTAGAAATAAACATGTGGACAACATTGCAGGCAGAATAGATAGCCACTTTTATTCAACGAGATAAAATGAAACTTTTTGGGTGTCCGACAATAAAGAACAATTTATTTAAGAAAAGCTCTTTTCCCACTTATTTTAGATACTTCTCTCAATTTTAACAAACTATACGCATTCAAAAACTATATACCTGATACATTAACTTGAAAAAAAATTATTAAAAGTACATAAATTTTAATTGTAAATCTAACTAAGAACATGATTGGTTTCAAAAGTTTTAAATTCTTTAAAAGAAAAAATTCAAACAGGATTAATTTCGCTAAAATATTCTACTTAGATACAGTTACCAAAGACAATACATAAATTTTATTAGTATAAAGATTTTCCACAAAAAAAATGAACTTTACTAAAATTTCCACTGAAATCCTTAAGTTCTTCAGTTTTTTGGTAATAAGTCTACTATAAGCTTTTGTATATCCTCGTGAAGATTTACATAAAGATATACAGAATTTTAATCTTATTACCTTATCTTTTTTGCCGAAAACTTGTTTGCATCAGTAAAAAACATTTGATGATTTCGAAGAGAAGAAATAGTAAATTTAATTAATATTTTAAACAGATTTTTCTAATTTTGAAAGCTTTTTCTAAGGTTTTTCTTTTTTGTTATAGAAAGCTAAGATACTAAGATAAATTTTTGTATATCTTTACGAGAATCTTCATGAGAATATACAAAAGTTTCTTTTATACCATCCACAAAAAACCAACTTAACCAAAGATTTCAGTGGAAATTATAGTTTTCAGTCTTTCGAAGATAGTCTAAAGTAAACTTTTTTTGTACATCCTCGTAAAGATTTTAGTAAAGATATACAAAATTTTTATCTTAGCTACCTTACCTTTTTCATACCAAAGAGGAAAAAAATCTTACAAAGGTATACAAAGTAACAAAATCTGTTTAGTAACCTCTTTAATCAATTAAAATAATTATTTCTTCTGTTCGAAGTCATGAATGTTTTTTACTGATTTTTTAACGATAAAAACATTATTCAGAATCAATAAAATGATCACAATAATCAGAAAATCCCTTCATAAGTAGGAAATTACATTAGCGATTGATGGAAAACTAACTCATTTTTGATTATTCTTGAACAACATTTCTCAGAGGTATATATAAATGTTTTATTTTAAAGCATTTTCGAATCAATATTTTAAACCATTTATAACTCGAAGTTAATTATATTTCCAAAATCTTAAAATATAGAGAAGTTATCTTTGTTGTAATATATGTTGGATTCTCTGAAAGAAAAGAAAAGTTTATTCCGTAATCCACATACGATACGCATTTAAGAGTCGGATGTAATGGGTAGAAATTTCCACGTACAATATCTAGCAATCCTTCTACTATACAGTAAAGCAACCATTAGAACACAGTGCCTAAATTTCGATTTTCTTGTGCCAACGAGTTGGCAGAGAATGTAATTTTCCCGCGAGTAGCAATTTTCTCGGCTCCATTTGTTTACTTTTCTTCAAGAACGTTTTTCTTCTGCATCGATTAGTTATATACTTAGAAAAATCTCCTTTCCTTTCTTGATATTTTAGCCGTGTGCATTCTTCTTCTTCTTCTTCTGCTGCTACTCCTCTGTTAATAAAGTTTTATTTAGTTCTTCTAAACATTTTTAAATCTACTTTTGAGAATATCGATATATATATTCTTACACGAAAATAGAAAAGAAAAAAAATATATATATTAAAAAACTTATTACGCATGAAATATCGATAGATACATTAAGCAATACCTTTTTGGTACCCGAACGATATTTATTTATTAAGCTATGTTGTAGTGTAAAGAGTTAGTTTTTTATTTATTTATTTTTTTTTTTTCATCGTAAGGTAAGTGATTTTTAAATTGTTTTTGTACTCTTTTGTAATCTTTAACACTTTATCTGTCGAGTTGTTTTTGAGTTTTGTTTTCTGACTGACCGTGTCAGCTACAGATGACTAATGGTTATTTTCTTCTTTTTAGACATGTCAATCATACACTAGTGACATAGCAGTTAGAGTTCAGCAAGTTTTGATTACGATCGCCGACAACAACACGGGATCTTGAACACTTAGCATGTTAGTGACATTCTTCTCCAAAGGTATTTTTTTTTTTTCCTTGTTAACGGGAACAAACACTAAACCATTACTTTTCAAAATAAAACTGAAGTAAATCCGTCAGTTAATCATCAAGAGTAAATCGCGAGTTTGCACAAATTTCTTGTTTTATAATATACTATTAATAATTATTAATTAATTATCAATTTTTTAAGATTAATTTGTTGACTTACTTTACGTAAAAAATTTAAAGTCCTCAATTTTATTAAGGAATTTAAAATTTTCTGAGCATCATATAATCTTTCAAACTTTGATCTAAACTAGAATTTTTTAAAGAATTTAAATAAAAATTTATTTATTAAATAATTTTAACTCTTTATTCTTTAAAACTTTAAACATACAAAACATAAACTAAGAATTAATTGTTATAACTAATAAAATCTAAACTGAACAAACAGCAATTTATAGCTCGATCACTTTAAACCAAGTATAACCAAAATAATTGTTGATGGTCGCTGGAGTTAATTTTTCAAAGGAAAACAAATTACTAAGCGTGAAAATGTACAAAATGTTGCTCTTCGAAATATTTAAAGATAACGGCACCATATATAAATATATTTTCTTCTACTGTAAAGCACAAAGATATAATTAGCAGTATAAGTGTGATTTACGAGTTGCTTGTAATGTCGTTGCGCTACAAACTGTCGTAGATAACGTCACCAAAGATGATTTGCTCAAATATTACTTAATAAGGAATAAAGTTTGAGAAAATATCTAAATAATGAAGGATATCCCGAATTCAACCAAAGTAAAATTCATAAAGATAACAGCAGTTATCTCCTCGGATGAGTATTCTTAATTTAACAAGAATAAATATCGCGTGAGAAATTAATACGATAGAAAAATTAACTTCAGTATAATTTTATTAAAAAGAAGCTTGTTACGTGTCTAGATATTGCAATTTATTCTTACACGAACGTATTACTATATAGGATCATTTATAACCATTTGATCAGTCACGTTTTTGATATTAATTCTGATTTAGGTTTCATTATATGCATTTTGCTCTTTCATAACGTGAAGAAAAATCTACTGTGGATCAATATATTAATATCGAGATAAATATAAATTTATACAATATTTTTCCTTGATAAATTATTACATAATATCAGGTCATTCCAAAAATAATGTCGTTTTCTAACATTGTATTTGTTCAAACGTGTCTCAGCTTGTCTAAACATGAATTTTTAAAGCTTTCACATCATTAAAAGTGTGTTATTGATTCAAATAAAGAATATATGTTTGATTAAATTAGCAAGTGGTGTATCTTTAATATTCTTTAAAAGATTCTTGTTATAAACGACATCACTTTTGGATGACCTGATTATTTCTCCATATTATGCCATATTAACAGGGTATAAGTTATTAATTCAGATATTGTTAAATTTTACTAAATTATAGCATAATTCTTCAGAAGAACGTGGATTTTATTCTGGAAATAAAATTCAGTTTGATCAATTAATATAATGATAATAATGCCATGTTTATGTTGTTGCAGTTTGATTATTTTTTTATAACTGTTGCAAAACAACTTACAACTTAGGCGTATTGCAAAATAAAACTGAAGTTTCAACCTTTTCATTAAAATTTAAATCACCTTCAGGACATGTACTTTTCTAAGTTTCATTCAGAATAAATTTTATTCTTTTTACTGATACTAAAGAGAATGAAAAAATTGTTTACCATGATTTTTATCTGCATGCAAACAATTTTAATTCAGTCGAATTTTACTGAGTTTACTAGAGGATCATTTTTGTTTCCTATACTTTTATAAAAGTTTGAAAAATCCTAAGCATTGAGTAGATTTTCAATTGCTGTTTCAATATTCTTGAATGTGATTTTTACGTATTTCTGGTTGAATCTACTGGATCCAAATTATTTATTCTATTTTTAATTGAAGTCTACGAAGAAGAAATATAATAAAGATAACCATTTTTTATCAAACGAATTTATAAACAAAATGAAATTCAAGAGGACAAACATTTTATTCGGATTATTTTTCTTTTACAACAAATTGCAGAATTCTAGATATCCAATAACCATATTTTACCATAACAACTGTTATTAAAGAAATCTGTTTTATATATATAGAAATTTTACTTACACAGAACGATTTTTTTTTATAGTTTAATGGCCATTTTGATCAAATTATTATCAATCGAGTTTCAGTAAAGTCGCATTGCTGCTACGAAAGTAGCCTAAGAGCTATTTTTAAAGTTATAACAATTCAAAACATAACGATAATATTTTTCTTTTAAAATTATGCAATTTTAATGAATATGGAATAAATGTTACCATTTTAAAAAGGTAAAAATTGTTATAGATGTTTTTAATTTTTTTTTTTTTTTTTTTGTTTTTGATCTTCCATAAGTACAAATAATGTTGAACTTATTATGTTTACCAATGACATATTTTTACTGTTTAAGCTGCTTGCTTGCCAACAAAATTCTTCTTAAAAAAGAAAAGGACTTATCAAAGTTGAAAATTTCGTTTCAGATCATCTACTGAATTTTCAATTTGAAGGCTTTCAGTTTAAAAAAAAAAAACTGCATGAATGAGCAACGAAATTCAGGATAAAAAATTTAGAATCTTGAGAAATAATTTTTTATCGTGTAAATATTTTATTAATTATATATCCATTCTGTACTTTCCAGTCATATTTTTGTCATTTCTTGAATTTTGATACTTTTTGATTGAGACAGGTTGTAAAATTTCGATGGCTTTATTCATTGAATACTATCAAATTCTATAACAAATAATAGAAATTTTAAGTTTCAATATTTTTCTGTAGTTTTATTTTTTGGTACGTGAGAAGTATACAGCAATAAGATAAAGATATAACGGTTCCAAATATTCACATACCAAAACAGAATGGAATTTGGACACTTTCTGGATGCCAAATGTTTGAAAAGCTTTCGTAAAAGAAAAGTTTAATATATAAAAAGACCTTAATATATGAGTAATTTTGCAATTAATGACATTATCACACATCTAAATTTTATACGGAACTTTGATTGATTGATTTACTCAAAGGTGAACATTATTAAAGAGCATTTTATAGGTTATTGCTATTGATATCGTGTAGACAAGATACGGTTATCGTTTAGAAGTAAATGTCAGCAGTGTATCTGACGCAAATTCTTCCAGTATCGAAAAGATATAACTTGTTTAAACGAAGCTCTTTTAAGAGTTTCTGCTTGTTTTATAAGCCTAGAGGCAACGACCGCACACTTAAATGATAAGGATGCACATATCTTTAAAGCGATATCATAGCCAACAGCTCCTTCCTGTCCAACCGACCGATCAATTCGCGTATTTATCAGCTTCAACTGATCTGCATCCAACTTTAAAACACTTTTGTTCAGTTTTTAAGAACAAAAAAAACATTTTTTTTTTTTAATTTCTAACAAAAGATTTGTAGCAAGTGTTGAACGATTTCGGTTAAATTTATAAATAATAAAAAAGAAACGAAATTGTTACGCATTTTTGTTAAATATATTTATGTGTCGTTTTTATTATGTTCCGCCATCGCGTACTGAATAAAGATAACAGTAATTCTCCACATTTTTCTCAATAAAGTAAAACGTGAATCTGTGCTACGTGTGTCTTTTACGTATCTTTCACTTCATAAGTTAGAAAGACCATTCATTACCGAAATACGTTTATGAGTTCATATATCATTTTCACTTTCAAGGAATTTTTAAAATGAAAACATCTGTTTTGAGGGATAACTCTTAAAGAAAAATAAAAAGGAGCAACAATATCCCAGATACAATTTTATTTTATTTATTTTTTCCTTCTCACATACATTTAAAACGGTTGATAAAAAGTTGTAATTCAGAAATGTCATCTTTATCCTTTCTGTTTATTTCCTGACGTAACTCGCCCTTTCTCTTTCATTGTATTTATGTTTATATTATATAAGACTTTATACAGTAGAAAGAATAATTATCATATAAATGAACACTCTTTCGTTTTAATTAATTTTTAGAAACGATGGAATTTTATCATGGCGAACCTATATCTGTAAATAAGTCAGAAGTAATTAAATTCAACGTTTCAGAAATGCGATTTTAAATTTTATTAAAAAACTTTAAAATGGTTTTTGGAATTTTTTTTTTTTTAATTATTTTTATAATTATTGAAAAGAATATTAAAATTTAATTTAATATATATATTATACAATTCTGTGTATATTTCTGTGTGTGACGCAATAATAAGCTTAAACGTAACAATGAATTATGACGTTAATATGATTTATTGATAGTATATCAAACATTAAACGACTTAGAATGTTAATTTTATATACATAAGAATAAGAAAATGTATATAAGCTATGTTATTACAATCAAAAATATTTTTATAAAGAATCATAACGAATATAAAGAAAATACCTACAGATTTACACCACTATAGATATCAGGTCATTCCAAAAGTAATGTCGTTTTCATACTCTACTTGTTCAGTCATGTCTCAGCCTGTCTAAACATGAATTTTTAAAGCTTTAAAATGCTACTAATCTGAGATTATATTATATTTAATTAAACTGACAAGTGATTTATCTTTTATATTCTTTCAAATATTTCCTTGATTGTTTTCTACTATATATGAGTTATAAAACCAATTAATTTTGCATTTTTCCTTCTTCGAAGTAATAAAACTCTCATTGAAAATACAGTGAGAAAGTTCTTTTTTTTATTAATTTTTTATATTCTTCTTGAAAACTGAAGATTTCCAAATATTTTATTATTTTTAACTAAGTCACAATACACTGCATATTATCTCTGAATTCAACTAACAATTTTCTTTATAAACTTATTCATATAGTGAAAAACATAAATGTGATTCTAAATATTTAAAAAACACATAAAAATAAAACTTCAACACACATTTAACTTATAATATTCCATTTTATAAAATTATTTTCATTAAATAGTAACAAACTTCCCTTACCAATATGGAGTACTATATTTGTTATCTACTACATTTGTTGTACAAATTTATATAAAAATTTTTAAATTAGTAAAATTCAACTTAGTCAAATTTTTCTCTCTAAAGGAGATAGTTTACTGCATATATTCTCTTATTTATGCAATAAAAAATATATATGTGTTTGTTTTATGTCTTCATTAAATTTTTAATGTATGAAGATAATATTTCTCTTATCACAAGAAATTAAATCAAGACATCTCTCAGTGTCATACTTGCTGCTCTTCAGCATCAGCTCAAAAAATACATCCATTTTTAACCAACGATAATTTTTGCTTGTCCTATCTGAATTTATTCTTTGTTAATAAATTTCCAAATATATTAAATAATTATTTATAATTCTGAAAATATTTATCTCATCTATCATAAAAAGCATGTTACACTTCGAAACTATCCTCGACAATTTATCATCACTATTTATGAATTCGATATTTTTTAATTATTTTTCTCCTCTAAGTGTGTTTATCATTTTATTTTTCTTCATAATTTATAAGAACATATACTTGAATTGTTATTTATAAAATAATTAATGATTTTGAAAATATATTGTTTTTTTTTTATACATCTGAAAATATTACACAAAAATTTATATTTTTATAAAAAAAAAATTATGCAGTTATCATTTTTTATTTGTAAATAATAATCTAAACATGCGTGGCATCTACTTTTTATATAAGTAAAAATTAAATTTTCAACTGAAATAAAATATATATTTTAATAGACTAGTTACTACTTTGTTGTTAAGTATAAATGAAACTAATTAGAAACCTTATAAACATTTTAAAATGAACTAATTATCTTGCAATAATTTAATTTTCGGGTTTAATTTTAAAATCTAATTGCCATCATTATTTTCTCCTCTACGTGGTACAGAAAAGGTTTTAATTAATATTGTTAGTGTATGATGTTAGATGTAACTTATTGGAAACTGAACAGAATTATTTATTTATTTATTTATTAAATTCAGTATAGTGTGAGGCGAAAATAAATCAAGTTTATCGAATTTTAAATGTCTGATATTTGTTGTATTATTATTTTTTTCTTTTTCTTCTTCGCAAGTTGATAGACATTAACAACATGAATAAATAGTAAAAAGAAAAATAAAATAGCGAAAAATAAATATAATCATGTCGATAGAATTGTGTGTGTGTAAATAAGATTTAAATATGCAAAATTATTTTTAAATTGTATAAAAAAATATTTTCACGCAATACAGAAATCATTTTTACAAATTCGAAGGAATGATACATAAAAATGCCTTGAGGTACATACCGATGTTACTAGCAATTTTTTATTTGACAATATTCTATTGCTGGTGAATTGGCAAATGATTTCCTGTGTTGTCAGCGATAGATGTCCTTCCGAAATTTCCAATGTGATCACCTTTTTGCTTGTGGTTGCATCCGTTTCTCTCTCTCTCTCTCTCTCTCTCCATTTCCTGAATGAAGCTAAACCATTAGCTATTCCCAAGTGACAATTATTCTTTGATTTCACGCTAGCGATGTAGTTTGCGTGCAAATAATATCCGCCTATACCAAAAGATATATCTAAGGACCACTTAAGTCGGTCTGTTTGAAAAAAAAGCAAATTTTCGTAAAGAAGTCTTTTCTGTAAGCATCCTAATAAAGTTGGTAAAGAATAAATCTTCTAACAAGATTAACTTATAATTAGATAAGTCATGAAGATAGATTTTCGCTCTGTTATAATCTCTATAACAACATAAATTTAAGGAAGAAGTTTGTATGCTTTTCGTTCGTAAAAATATGAAAAATATGTTTGCTTTCTACGGATTGCAAACATATTTTTGACAAAACTTCAGCTACTTTGTAAAGTATGATTCCTGCCAACCATACTTTACCAAAGCCGAAATGTTATTTTGTTAATGAAGTTTTAAGGTCGTAAATTATACTTTTCGTATTAAAATTCTTATATCTGTACACGTATTGCATCATGATTAAAATTTCGCTGATATACGTGTTTTTTTTATCTTTTTTTTAATCTTCATTTTCAATAAACAAATTTGCCATGAATACTGGAATAGTTTTTATTCGACTGTAAAAATATCTCTTCAGACAACTTTTATAAATAAATACGCAAGAAGTATTTTGCATTTTCGGCATATTCTAAAAACTAACTCTTCTTTTCAATCCCACTTTCTCTTTTATAATCTGAAAGATTCAGCTTTTCTTTAAACTCATCAATAATTCCAAGTATAAAAATAACTGTTTACGTGAAAATACTTTTTTATTACACTTCTAATTCTAAGTATATATATATACTGCTTTAATTTTAATTAAATTCTAAGAATAATGGCCTAAGGATGGTTCTGAGAGCATTACAATTGTTTTTTCTTTTTTTTTTTAAGAATTTTTACAGAAAACACCGAATAGGTCATAAAAATGGATATAATTATCATGTTAAACGAGTGTTTTTTTATTTCAATTTGGTCTGTTTACATACTTCAAGCACACAAAAATTACGATGTAATAATTATAAACTTGCAAAAATCTGGTACTGCTGCATGATGGTGAATAAAAATGCAATTACGAAGTGCTTGGAAATAATTCTCTTTTTGGTCATTATTGATTATGCTTATTACTTCTGTTGTAACAATTTAAAAAAAAAAAAGTAGTTAAAAACATATGCCTACATAAATTTCTTATCTATTAGACTTTAATGTAAATTTATGTTTATCACTTTAAGTAGTTGAAAAATTTGGTAACTACTGAAGAAGCAAAATCAAACAAAGATATAAATTTACTAACGTTCTTCGAAAAAATTCTTCGTAAATATAATTACAAGAAATGAATATTCAAAAAATAACTGTTAAGTATTTATTTACAGTTTTAAGTAATTTGTTTGTATATTTACTCTTTCACATTTTCTTTCATTGATTACATGTTTGCATGCAAAATTTGTTCTTTAAATTGACTGTTTGCATTTGTTCTTCGAAGTCTTTGCGGGATCATTCGATGTATTTAAAGAAAATACATTCTGAAAGGATAACTTTTATATAATAAAGTTTCAAGACATAATTCTACACTTAATGATTGAAACTATTGAATAAATAAATTGAAAATTATATATAAAATAAACTAAATAAAGATAAAACATAATTATCCAGTTACTTGTATATTATAACTAATTATTAAAAAGTATTAAGTATATTATGTCTTTTTATCAGTTATATAAGATAATTATAGTTTCTTATATCACAAAGATCGAAAATTATACCATTTTACTAACTTAGAAATGCAAGATTGATGGAAATTTAGAAGCCGAATATTATATAGTCAAATTATTTAAGTCCAACTATTACAAACTTAAAATTTCTGAAAATGGTTTGTGACGAGCCAAATATTTATCAGAAGAATTAGGAAAATTTAATTATGGATTATAATCTTTCAACGTCACCTTATATTATATCACTAACCAGAAGCAACAGAATAACAAGAGAGATCTCCCAATTCAGAATTTATAGCAGCCACTGGAAAGCTGATATTTCTATTAACAGTATCCAGGAAGCATTAAAGAATGATTTCTATGAACACTGAATGTCAATTTGCATTTTAATTAATTCCATTATATAGATTAGCCCATCTAAAATGATTTAGTGAACATAGGCTATGATTGAAGTTGAGATCAGTGGAGTTTCTTGTTTACAAGTAAATCTAGTTTAAATTCTGATCGGAGATTCTAAAGATCAAAATTAGTAAACACTTCGTTGTTGATATGCAATAAACTATTTCGGCAGTGAAAGTTTGAAATCTAAACTGGATTTTTATTAATTAATCTCATTGATTTTCAGCTTTCGCGAAAGAAATGTTTAATTTCTGAAGATATGATAATGAAAATCTTGAATTTTGTCAGCTATCGTTTTGGTGCAAATGGATCAGGATAAACGATGAGTAGTAGGACAATGTAATGTTTTTTTGTTACTTAAAGAATCTGGATAGATTCTAGGCCTCAAATCTTTTAATTTTTAGAGACATCTATGACCAATCTATCGATCTCCATCATTTTTCTCCTTGTCTATTCCATCACTATGGATAAATAATAGTGGCACTCGAATTTGTATCTCATAGATGTAAGCTGTGTAAAAAAGTATAAAAGAAATAAGACAAAATAAATAAAAGAATCCAAAGAAATATCATAAAAAGAGATAAAAACATGACAATATTTTGAAGATCGTATAAAGATATATCGGATTCCTTAAATCTCAATCCATTTGGACATCTTTGTGATATCTTAAGGAAATGCGTGGCTTCTCTTTTATCTTTCTTCAAACCATATAAATGGATAGAGAGTTCCAAATATTGATAAAAAGTATTTCTCAGATGAAACTATGATCTCAAAAGTGCTTTTATCAACATTTGTAACTTGCTGTCTGTTTACATGGAGTGTATGAATGAATGTCATATTATTTCTGTATTGAGGATTTAAAAGTAATACAATCGATACTGACATATCATTTCTAATTGAAATAAACCACAAGGTCTTTGTTTTGTTAAGAAAACATATTTATTTAAAGTACATACTGACTATAAGTCGAGAAATTTTGGACAGTTTTCAAAATAAATAACAAATCAAATTATATAAAAGTCAATTTAAGCATTTTTCTTATGGAGAAAAATTTATATTATTAATTTAAGATTTTTTTTAAATATAATAGTTTTAAAAATCAAGCAATAATATTCAATCTGTTCCTTAATCATTTTAATATTAAGGTAATAACATGTGAATCAAACAGTTTTTCCTCTTTCATTCAATATTATTATGCCAAAATACAAAATTCGCTAAGAGAATTGGCTATGTCTTCAAAGTAAATTTTGATATCGACTTATATACGGGTCATTATTTTTTGTTTTCCAGAAGACTAGAACCAGGAGTTGATATATATTTGTACATATGCAGTATTCATCTTACTTATTAACGTGATGAAGAGTTTCCATAGTAAATATCATTATATTTTAATACAAAATTTTTTATATCATTACAGACTTTTTTCCATAAAACATGTAATAATTTATTTGAAATTTAAAACTTACATGACTTACAATTTAAGACTTATTTTATTAATATTTCTGTAAAACTATTTCAATATATATATTATTATACAGCTTTACTGATTGCTTACAGGAAATCATTATAATTAATTCAGCACAACAAAAAACAATTAAAATTTCACAAATTTTTGATGAAACTAGGATTAAATTTAGTGAAAATAATTTTATTGCAGATATATTTTAACATTTCCAGCTAAAATTTTATTATTATTTATTTGCACAAACACACCTATTTATTTGATAAAAAATCATTTTGAAACTTAACTTTGTTTTTTAGGATTGCTTATATTTGCTTTTGAAAAACATTGTTACAGTGAAAATAATTTTATTGCAGATATATTTTAATATTTCCAGCTAAAATTTAATTATTATTTATTTGCACAAACACACCTATTTATTTGATAAAAAATTATTTTGAAACTTAACTTTGTTTTTTAGGATTGCTTATATTTGCTTTTGAAAAACATTGTTAGATGTTGAAAATCCTAGTTGTTTCTTTTCATATTCGAAAACTCGAATAAAATTTTTCTTACAATCATTCTTCAGTTTGAAAGAATATATCTTATATACTCTTATATTCTTCCAAACTGAACTTGTATATTATCAAATGTAAAGAAAATCGAAGAATAATTTCATATCTATGATATTTTAAATGAATTTGCTTCATGTTATCCTTTTCAAATCAAAATCCATAACAATATTTATAAAAATTCATAAAACTGATCATAACATAACTGCATTTTTTATGGTAGAAAATCGTAACAGAGCTAAATTTTTATAACTAAGAAGTTGTCCAAATTTTGTATTGTAACTGATGAATAATCTATCAATTGTTATATTTATTATTAATTTTTTTATCAGAATTTTTACAGTTAGTAATCAAGAATGTATAAAATATATTGGCAAAAATGGCAGCTGTCTTCAACAATTATCCTAGAATTCAGATTGATCATCACTTCTGATGATGATCTACGTCATCAATAGAATCTGAATTGATGATGCATCATCATCAGAATCTGAATTTTGATGCATCTTCATTCTTTTCAGTTGCTTCAACACTTTACTTGATCAACCTCGGTTCACGAACGTCTCGGATCACGAACAATTCGACTTACGAAGAAATTTTCCGAACACAAAGCGTCTCGGATGACGTACTGTGTCTCTAGTTACAAGTAGTCAATATAAATATTTTTAATGATAAATACATAGACAAAAACAAATCACACTGCACAACTTTTTAATGAGACAGAGGTCAAGTGGATCTGAAGCAGAGTCGAGATCGGAAGAGCGGTTCAGCAGGAATGCCTTTAATGATAATGCCATGTGTCACTTTAAAACATTTTAAAACATAGACAAAAACAAATCACACTGCACAACTTTTTAATGAGACAGAGATCCAGTGGGTCTGAAGCAGAGTCGAGTGGTGCCAATAGACAAAAAAAAAAAATAGAAAAAGAATCCCCCTCCAAACAATAACATTTCACTTCCTCACTACCTTCCACTTATGTCGTCAACTTTCCTTCATACAGGCACAATAAAACTAAATTAAATTTTCGTCTATATTTGATTTGCTTAATGTTGTGTTTATTTTTTTGTGATAGAATTAATGATTTTCATCGATTTTTTTATTAAGAACTTGTGCACAGAGTACTATTGCAAAAGTTTAAATAAGCAATCAACTGGGGCCCAGGAACGGATTGATCCATTTTACATTAATTCCTATGGGGAAAATTGTTTCGGTTTACGAACGACCTACAGGAACGAATTAAGTTCGCAAACCGAGATTTGATCACCTTCATTCTTAACCTTTTAGATTATTATACTCTTCTAATATTGATATGTATTAGATAACCTATTAAAAATTAAAAGTTTTTATTTATTATACTATCATCAATTTTTAAAGTTACGATGCAATACATTCATAACCTTATCATCATAAAAGTTTAGTACTGCTGTTGCAAAAATCTTAATTATTATTAAACATATTACAATAAGAAGAGATTTAGTTCAGTAGTAGTTTTAAAATTGTTACATTAGTAGAACAAGAAAATTAACTTAAAATATTTGTTTGGACGGATATATTTTCGATTAATTTATTCAGAAGACATCACATATTCAAACTTTATCTTTGACTAGCAACTTTATCGTTTAAATTATTACACAAGTTGGTTATTATATTAACAAAATAATTATTGAAGATTAATAATACCTGCATAAAACAATGGAAGAAAACAAATATCAGATTATAGCTACATTTTAATTAATTCTGAAACTTCATCAATCTTCATTCTCTTTTATTATATTTGTTATAAAACTGCTTAAATTAATCATCATTAATTTTATATATATAAATATATGATGTATATTAACGGTGCCATTCTAGTAACTGTTAGTTCGTAATATACCTCATTGGAAATGCTGATTTTCTAATAACATTTTATAGTGCAAAATTAACTGAAGGAATGTCACAGATTTTAGTGCAACAACTGACATGGTATTTTAATTGTTTACATTCTCTAATTTAAGGTTTATGAGTACCACGAATCACGAAAATTGTTAGTCTTTCTACGGTAGTATAGCGTACGAGTATAAGGACGATTTACTGTGAAACTTTTACGTATAATTCTTTATATTTAAGTTCTACAACCGTTTAAATCATGTAACTTGTTATTGTTTGACTTTCTTAGCTGCTGCTTGACATTTATTGTTGATAGTTTACTCTCTTAGCTTCCATTCGTTAAGACATGAAGTTTATTCGCTTACATAGAGAAAGAGAGAGATTCGTTAGATACTTATTTATAATTTATTTTCCTGACTTCAAACTTTTGATAATAATTAATACAAAAAATATTTGAAGACCTAAAAAAAATAATAAAGTATTTTTGTGTCATTCTATTTCCTGTTTTTTTTTTTTATTGTAAACTGAATTTTTCTATATTTAATATCTTGTCTATATTTATTTTAGATCGTCCTGAATTTTTTTATTTTTTTTATATTACGGAATTTGAAACATCCATAAGAAAGTGCACAACTTTTAAAAATCGATTCTTAGATTAAATTTTTATATTTATAGAATAAAAAAGATACAGAATTTTTTTGTTTAAATGATTTAAAAATTTACCAAGTTTCCTTCTGAAGGCCATTAAAACATTTGCGATTTTTTTATTAATTTTACTAATTTATCAATAAAATTAATATAATTTTATCAAAATTTAAGTTTTAAAGATTTTCGAGAAGTGAAAATGCACAATATGAATATTATATACATATTTTTTATTTATTTATTTAAATTTTAAGAATAAATTTTGTGTAAGTGATATTCTTGCATTCATCTTTTTTTATGTGAGTTTGAATACAAAAGATGTTTTTGTTTAAAATGTAGATAGTATCTACAGTAAAACTTTATGGTTAACATGTCGACATTACTTCCTCGGTTATTTTTTTTTTCATATTTTATTCTAAAGCTTCGAACGATGGAGATCAGTAAAAGATATAAGAATAAAGAAACCTTAAATGTTTACAATTCTTTCCTTACATCCGAGAAAAGTTCTTATCCTTTATTCGTGACAAAAATTGAGCTTCTTCGTCAGTACTGTAAATACATATACGAGCAATTTGCTGTTGAAAATATCTCAATCGGGAATACCACACAACACTATACTCAGAATATACTGGTAACATCATAAGAAGATTCAGCATGAATATAGCTATTTTGTAAAATTTTATTGCTTTTTACTTTATTGTACGAATATTTCCTGATTTATTTAACAGCAAATTTATATAGGGTGATATATTTTACTGCACTTCGTCGTTTATCAAAAAATACTTTACTATTCTTCACGTTTTTTGAGATAAATTTCGACAGATATTTCTTTTTGGATACGCGTATCGAAACCGCATCTATCTTTGTTAAATTAGCATATAAATATATATATATATATTTAAGTTTTTCTGCTTAATTTGCATTGAAAAATCACTCAATAATTAATTTTTCTTGTTTTGTTTAAGCACTACAAAAGAAAAAAGTTGTAAGACAAAGTTAAGTTGGCAGGTTCGGTTTAGTTGCGGTTGTTACGCAGTCAATTATAAAATTAAATAGCTAAACCCGAGTATAATTTACTAATAAAGATGTTAATAAACGGTAGCACATTGTTAATTTTCAAGTGACAAATTTATCGGCAGCTTTGAAGTGACGCAACTCATATGTAATATCAACCTTGGTAGAGACTGCACAAGTGGTTAATATCGTCATCGTCTAATAACAATGCCGATATTAAAGATTTTGACAAAATTCGTATACTATAACAAATTTACTTTTCAAAATTTTGAGGTGATCACATTAAATTACCCATCTCCAACACAACATAAACAATAACTGACATAACAAATTTTCAATATGAGATGTAAGGTAATCACGATTTTATCAGTTACGATCGCAAATCAAGCGTATAAAACAACAAAAAGTCAATAAAAAAGTAACTGCTAATCTATAAAACAATATATTTATTATAAAATACAAGCTTGTTTACGGTAACAATTTTTAAAAATTGCATCAACTTGAGTAGAAGAGGAACGTTATATTTTGGTAAACTAGAAAGAAATATTCATAAAAGATATATGATTTAGTAATTAGACACAGTAAACAATTGTTAATCTATAAACCTCCTATTTATTATAAAATACAAACTTGTTTACAGTCACAACAATTTTTAAAAATTGCCTGAACTTGAGTAGAAGAGGGCACATTATGTTATGGAAGACTATAGAGGAATACTCATAAAGAATATATGATTTAGTAATTAGAGTGATGACGACGTTAATCCTTCACTTTCAGTTCAATTTCGAGATTGTTTTATCAGAAATTTGGGGCGTTGTCCACATCTGAAGGGTAACTCTTGTTATAACATTGATAACATTAACTATAGACATTTTTTTTCCTTCTTTTCCCCGAGCTTAATATGATGATAACCATTGCTTAATGCTACACAAACGGACAAAACCGAATCCATCAGCCATTTTTTATACGTTTATCGATAATCGAGTGATTACAGAATTTAAACAAACTTTTTAATTATCCAAATTAACAAGTTAATGTATTTTTAATTGCTTTAATGAAACGCATTCGGTCGTTTGCAGATTGGTTTACATCTTACTCTTACACGTATAGGTTATATATATAAATGATGAAGTAATCTAAAGATAGGATTGAATTACCGATATTAGCTTGACTGTTAATGTTGTTTTAATCAAATATGAAGCTAAACCATTATCTACTGTTTACTATACTATATATAAAGTGTAATATGATTATCTTGTATGTAGATATATCATCCTATAAATATACGTTTAAGTATACGTAGAATTGTAATGTTTTAACGAAATTTTCTAACGGATAATGTTTACGTCATTACATTTAATTAACTGAACTTGTAAGCATTTAGAATAATTAAACTCTTCATTAGTTGCCAATCTATAACTTTTATCTAAATAATAAACGGAGCTATTACTTAAAACTTTAACGATGGAGAAACATTTTTAAAAGCGAACTTAAACGTACCGACCGAACAAAAAAAAAAATTAATTTAAAAAAAAAATTAACTGATGATATGTATTTATATAATTAAATTTTGTTTAATAGTTTTGCTCGATTATTTTTCTCTTCTTTTTTTTTTATTATTTATTTTTCGAATTTTTGTTTATGTTAAAAGCGGTAAAGAGGAGGTAAGGCTACAAATTATACTGTCAATGCAATCAACGGCAGATGTTATTTCATTACCCTTAAAGAGTTTTAGTTAACTTAAAGTAAATTAAAATAATCTTAAGCAAGGTAAATTTCGAAAAATTAATCTGTATATTATTATTTATAATATATATATATATATGGGATTGACTTAACAATTAATTTTAAAATCTGTATTGACACAAGTAAAAAAAATATTAAATTATGAAAAAAACCAAAGATTTAAGTGAATATATTAGAGAAGAATACAATAAAAAGAACAAAAATAAATAGATATATAGAAGTTAATACAGGAAATAATGTTTTGGCAGATAGAGACTTTTGCATTAATATGTTAAATGTTTTATTAGTTAATTTAATAACAGAGTTAAGTAGAAGAGAAGGTGTATATAAAATTATGTTGAAAAGATTCAAATTTTTATATGGCATTGGAAACAAAACTACAAAAGATATTAACAACAATAGCATTAATGTCATGACAAATAGCTATAGTAATAATATAGATAATATTTTATTACATAATTATTCAATTTATAAAATATATTGAAATATCTGGATTATCAGAATGTGATAAAATATTTAAATGTTCTGATATGCTAAATCAATATATGAAAAAATTCATAAATGTATTCCCTAATTTATATACAATTCAGAAGATATATTTGACAATATCCATAACTAACTGTGGAGCAGAATGTAGATTTTCAAGGATATGTTATAAAATAAATATTGAACAACTATATCTAAAGATCATCTAAATTAACTTACGGTAGTATACTTTCAGTCAAAAAGTTATTTGACTAAATCTTTAACATATCTTGTTATTATTAGTTATTTCCTCTAATTATTGTACATAATTATTGTTTCTATTGTTATAAAATAAATTGTATAGTTGTTAAAATTGATTTCTGATTTTGTACTGGGAATTGTATTCTTATATTCTATATTGCTTCATTTTAATATATCAATATTTCAAAATATATATTTATAAATATATAATAATATCAACCTAAGCTATATTTATTTTGTCTTTGTTTATAATTAGTTTTATTTTAGTCTTTGTTTATAATTAGCTTTATTTATTTTATGCATTATTAAGTTAAATTAGTATAGTTATAGAATATATTTTTAAATATTTAAAGTTTTAGAACACTCTGTTGAATTCTTAAAATGTTCTAGAACTCAGTATGAGCTTAAGTTTGTGAACCTGATGATGGTCGCCATGAAGGCCGAAAACGTTTGTTCTTAACGGAATAAAGTTAGTTATGAATTATTCTCCACTGCTATTTAGTGCTTTTTAACCTAAGAATTAATCAGAGTATAAGCAGGTATTACATAAATGAATTTAGCATTTACATTGTTAAATTTATAGTGAGTTGAAATACAATATTCTGTTTTTATCATTGGCTGGATCAGATTACAAAATATATAGAAAGTTTGAATTTTTGCATTTGGCAGAAAATATCTTAAAAGATTTGAATATAAAATTTCTTCAAATAGTATACCTGATTAATATATAATTTACAGTAATAATCTGTATCAAGCTAATACTGTTTGATCAGAAGTTGATGGAAAAGTGCATGGAAAAGTGTCAGGTTAAATTTCATTATTCAAATGTCCTATTATTAATTTAATGACATGAATAAATTGATTATTTTTATGATTTTTCTTGTTTATTCTCTTAATTAAAATCCATGCCAAAGTGAATTAATAAAAAGAAAGAATTAAAAAAAACCGCATTATACTGAAACAGCATTAAACAGAGCAGCATTAAGCAAGGTCTTAGCACTTTGTTTCCTTGGAACATATCCCCTACGTTAAATGGGGTCTTATTGTAGCCCTTAATCACCAGCAGCATTGAAAGTCCCAGTCACAGCAGCAACTGGGACTGTAGGGAAGGTGCAGGGATGCAAAGAATACCTGGTAGGGACCAGCTGCATTCAATTACTGACCTCGGCTATATACACTGATTATCAAAAACAATCGTGCATCAAGGAATTGTTGGAATCAAATGAAGCTTTGTGTGTTTGTGTTTGTGTGTGTGTATGTGTGTGTGTAGGTGTGTGTGTGTGTGTGTGTGTGTGTGTGTGTGTGGTGTGTGTGTGTTCTTATTAATGTGTAGAGACATAATTGTCATCAATATGTCTTTGGAATAGTGTATGTGTGACGTGTGTGTGTGTACGTGTGTACGTGTGTGTGTGTGTGTGTGTGTGTGTGTGTGTACGTGTGTGTGTGTGTGTACGTGTGTGTGTACTTTTCTGTTATCTGGGCGCAATTGTCGATTCGTATGTGTGTGTGTGTGTGTGTGTGTGTTGTTTGTTTGGTGAGTGAGTGTGAGTGTGTGAGTGAGTATAATGTTAATATAAGTAAATGATTACAACAGGGCTGTCCAATAGGTGGCCCCCAGGCCGCATGCGGCCCATGAGGCTTTCACAATTTGTAATATATTACTTTTTAATATTTCCCACTTTTATTTATTACTTTTTTTGAGAGATTAATAAAAAGAATCCTAAAATTGAATTATATTAACTCAATTAATTAATTTTTCTTAATTATTAGTAATTATTTAATGATCAACAAGCTATCAATGACATCACATTTTTATAAGACTTTCAACCACAACAATTTTAGTTTTAGCTATTTCAGTTTAAAGTGTGACTGTATATTAGTTATTTTTTGGTTTCTAACACACACATTTCTGTGATTGTGTGACTGTTGTTGTGAGATTATGTTTTAATTTTATTTTATTGTTTACTGTAATTTAATTTTATTTTACTATGAGTTTGTTGCATTTTGAAATGAGAAAAATGTAAAATAGAAAATGAAAATCGAGTATATTAGTAGTGGTGGGAAAATGACTTTTTTTATAACAAATCACATGGGTTGCTTGGTTTAACAAACGTTTTCCTAACTTTTGTGATTTTGGTTGGAAAGTAATATCAACATTTCGGTAGTACTTATTGTGTGAAAGTGCATTTTCTAACATGAAGATAGTTAAGAATCAACAGTACTTATTTGTGTGAAGGTGTATTTTCTAACATGAAAATTGTTAAGAATCGACTCGGAACCTGCCTTGGAGATTTTTTTTACATATTCTGCGGATAATTAAAGAAGAATGGATGGAAATATCCAGCCCTTGTAAATGCTGCTGCCCGCCCTCATTTATCTTTTTTACATATTCTGCGGATAACTAAAGAAGAATGGATGGAAATATCCAGCCCTTGTAAATGCTGCTGCCCGCCCTCATTTATCACATCAAATAAGGCATATACATATTATTTTTATAATTTTTAACTGTTTATATTTTATAACTTTTTGTTTATATTTTTATTGGATGCAAATGGTAAATATAATTTTGTAATGTTTGTTAATCTGGAAAGAAAATTGGTTTCCAAAAAGCGTTATATTTATGCGTTCCGTTTGTTGAGGTAACGTATCAAGTATCAAAGCCCCTCCCCTTTTTTGAAATTGTGACCCACATATCAAGTATCAAAGCCCCTCCCCCGTTTTTGTAAATGCAGCCCTCCATATCTTTAGTACACACAGCTATGGCCCTCAGGTTCATTATAATTGGACAGCCCTGGATTACAATATCAGAACAAAAGGATACTTTATTCCAGAAAACTGAATACATGAAAGGAAGTTCTAGTACTGTGTTAGGACATCTCTAGACTAGATATAAGATGTTATCCAGCAGACATGGAAGCATACAGAATCTGTATGGTATCCTGTAGCTTACCTGTCCACAGTTGCTGTAATTGAACTTCTAGAGCAGTGATGGGCAAACTACGACCTGCGAGCCACATGTGGTCCACCATGATGATTTGTGCAGCCCACGATCCATGCACAAGTGTAAGATTTTTTAAAAATTTTACCACAAAAATGTTAAATTACATAAACAAGCAACATAATTATTTAATTACATTTAAATTTTGTACTCTAAAATGGCCCTCTTCAAAAAATCTGGTGTGTGTCACACTCAACTTTCTGATATTTTTGAATATATAATCTATTGGGGTAATGGATTTTGAGGCAATGATAGTGGTAGGGAGTGGCTGTGAATTTTTTGAAAATGGAATGTTGGTTTTCAGCATGATTGCAGTATTTTTCTCTTATGAATACCTCATGTATCAGAAAGTAAAAACATTTTTTTACATGTGGCCTGTTAGAGACCTTACAAAAGTCTGTGTTGCCCACAGTCAGAAAAGTTTGCCCATCACTGCTCTAGAACATGCAAACTCGTAGGCTGCAAAGTTGGCATCCCAGATGGTCCCATACATTCTATTGATGATAAATCTGGCAACCAGGCAGGCCAAAGATGGATAAAAACCTGGCAAAAAGATGCTTGTCACATCTTTGCTGTGTGCAGCCAAGTATTATTCTGCTGCAAAATGGTTGCAGAATGACCTGAACATATTGCTGTGCTGTCATTGTCCCTCAGATCATTACTAGGGGTAACCAGCTGTTGTATGTGATGGCTCTCCAGATTATCGCATCAGCTGTGGAGCAGTGTATCACTCAACAACAAAAGACAGGATTGCAGCACTGACCAGAGGACTTTCAGATATGAACACAGCCATTGTCAGTGCCTATACTGAACCTGGATTCATTGCTGAAGACAACTCTGTTCCATTCTGTAGAAGTCCAATTTCATTGTATATGACACCACTGCAAATGAAAATTATGATGAGTGACTGTCAATGGCAGTACACATAATGGGCACTATGAGACTTAAATGTCCTTTGGCCAAGCACCTTGAAACAGTTCTGGCAGAGATTGGGACCTGTAATGATGGTGCCACCTGTCTCTGGATGGCAGACAATGAACAAAATACTTGGATCTGTTAATGCTTGTTGGAGGAGCAGATGGTCCTCTCTACTGTAGTTTAGTGTACCTGTCAATAATCTGTCAAGGCCATCCTGAGCCTGGTCAGTGTGTGAGTACCCTCACTCATTCACTGACCCCAACATCTAACAGTCTTGCCAGAACAGCCTAGGTGCCAGGAAATTGGTTGATACGATCATCCACCTTCTTTCATTCCAATAATCCAGCCCTCTCAAACTCTCTTAACTGGGCAAATTTTCTTTGATTGCATCATAATGGCATGTCTAGTGAATATCCCTTCACAACAGGTACACTACAGAAATATCCTTAGAGAGTCTTTATAGGACAACAGAGGAAGCACTTTTATATCCTATGATGGCAAGTCCATTCAGCTAATCACGTCGCAATTCTAATCATTTGAATATCTGCTTGAGATATAACTGCATATTAGATTTTGTAGTAAAGTGAAAATTAATTCTTGGTGTATGATGTTTTTGACAATGAATGTATAATGGATGATCCCTTTCAACAGACAATGGCTACACAAACTGGAGAACGAAGAAGAGAAGATCAATTGGCACATCATTGGAGTCAGCAGAGTAAGAAGAAAAGGCAAAACTCTAACACTACTTCAAAGTGAACATCTTTTCTACCACTGAGGGTGTGAGGAAGTTAACTTGGACCTGTCCTATTTTTATTTTATTATGCACTCTATTATTTATTTGCAATAAAAATTCCATGCTGTACAAATATGTATATTTACAATTTTTTGAGTTATATTTGTGCGTTATAGAAACTGTTTAAACATTTTTAATTGCGTTAAAAATGTGTTTAAGCTTAATCGCTGCGTCATAAAGTCATAATTTTTACTTGCAGATATTTTTGCACATAGATAAATACTTTAAATGTAGAAATTTGATATAAAATGCTTTACAAATATATATATTTATAAATTTTTGGGTTATATTTATGCGTTATAAAAACTGTTTAAACATTTTTAATTGGATTAAAAATGTGTATAATCTTAATTGTTTCATTATAAAGCCATAATTTCTATTTACAGATATTTTTGCACATGGATAAACACATTAGATGTAGAAATTTGAGATAAATATTGATGTAAAATGCTGTTCAAATATGTATATTTACAAATTTTTGGGTTATATTTGTGCGTTATGAAAGCATCCTATAAAATATTCAGTATAAGCAAATATATAATGGTTGTATATTTATAATTGCATATTTATATAAGTGTATAACTATAGATAAGCAAATATTCTACAAATTATGTAGAGAACAGTCGAACAAGTGCATTATAAAGCATGCAGTGAACAAATATGTTATAATGTAGAATAGACAGCTAACCAAATATATCTAAACATTGAGCTAGTAATTTATATGCAGCTGAACAAAAAGTATGCAGCTGAACTTTTCCACAAAATATGCAGTTGAACAAATATATAATAAAGTATGCAGTGGAATAAATTAACGTAGCGCATGTATTATCGCCGTTACACCTCAATAAATCTCACCATTTCGATTTGAAGTTGCTGCATTTCCTCCGACAATAACCTTCGACTAATATTAAACTACAAATTTTGCTCCACATCGAGTTAGAATCAACCAACTGAATGGAAATCACGTGATTGAGTGGAAAGATCGATATTTTAAGTCACCTACTGCAGATATAGGAGAGAACACAGTTTGATAGACAATGTAACGATAGGAGAAAGGCAATAAAATTAACTATTAATCAGTAAATGGATACCAGAATTGCACTCTTCATACATCTTCCCATGCTATATATATATATAGCTTTAATAAAATAGCTTTAAATTATATATTTCATTATAAATATTTACATAAATTCAAAAAACTTAGAGTAAATCGATTGAAAAGTTTCGTAATAAATATTCAACAAATTAGAAATCATTATAATTAATACTATTTAATATTAATTTATGATCGTAACAGTAAAAGTATATTGTTTACATCTTTAAATCTAATTTAAATGCAACAAGATTCTGTTAAATAGTTTGACTATCTCATTACCGGTCACCTGAGTAATGAGAATAGAGGTTAATAAAATAGCTTGGAGGAAGCTAATTATGTTTCCTTCACATCTCTCTCTCTCTCTCTTTCTCTCAAAACATTATTTTTAGTAAGAATTTCTCAATGTCCAGAAGCCGTGCTAGGTAGCAGTCGTCAAATGCATTCTAACGTTTGCTATTTTACAGAAAATCTGCATTTAGATAATTTCTATTATAAAGTTGGAATATACATTTTCTTGAGAATATTGCCAGAAATAATTAGAATATACAATAGATTTTCTTGAGAATATTACAATATATATATATATATATATGTTAGATTTTCTTGAGAATATTGCCAAAAAATTAGAATTTATATTTCTTGAGAATATTATTAAAAAAATTAGAATATACAATAGATTTTCTTGAGAATATCACCAAAAAATTAGAATATACAATAGATTTTCTCGAAAATTTTACCAGAAAATTAGAATATACTATAGATTTTCTTGAAAGATTACCAAAAACAAAGAATATACAAAATAGTTTCTTGAAAATATTACCAGAAAAATAGAATATACTCTAAGTTTTCTTGAAAATATTAGGAAAAATTAAATCATACAATACATTTTCTTAAAAATATTATAAAAAATTGGAAATTCTTCATTTATATTTATGTTAATAATTAATGAAAATTTCAGAAAAAAAAAATAAAAAATACTCCAAATTGAAAACATGAAAACTGTATAAGGATTATGCTACTGGGAAAATAGATTTATGAATAGTTACGAAAATATTTATTTTATAATTGAGTTTTAGAATGAATAAGCCATTCAGATGTCCGAAATTCAATAAATTACAGATTTCCTTTATACCGAAGAAAACGCTTAAAAAAAAAAAAAGAAGAAGAAGAATTTTTTAAATAGTAAAATCAACATTTATTTAATCGATCAGAATATAAATAATACGAAAAGTAAGCAGGAAGAAGAAAAAAGAAAAATAAAATTAATACGAAAATAAAAAATACATTCGGTATCAATTTTGATTAAACAAACATAATTCACTCTCCGGAGATTACCGAAAATATTTTAAAAATTTATAGATTTTGTTTTATAATTTGCAATATATAAATTATTGATAAAGAAGACAGAAAATGTATTAAATGATTTAAAGAATAGTTATTATTACATGTTATAAAAACAGATAACATTCGTTGAAAAATGCATATTTTATAAACAAACGTATGAAAATAATGCTATTTTTTTTTTTTTTTCTGTTAGAATTGTCTGATTTATTACGTATACAGTCATATAGTTTCTAGCTGATTATCTGTCGCATGTTTGTCACGTCTTTACTACGTTACTCCAAATAGAATTTTGGCATGTTTCTGCACGTTTACCAAATGCACCTCATCAGTAAACTAGATAGTTAATCAACTCGTATAAATCAGTAAATCCGAACCGATAAATTGGAATATTTTTAAAAGGGGGAGGAATGGTTAAAACAAAAATATTTTGCTTACGGTCGAACGAGTTTATATCAATATATAAACTTTAATTAAAGGTAATTCGAGGATTAAAATATCGTAATACCTAGATAATAAGCAAACAAATTTATTTAATTCTGCAAAAGCAAATTATGCAATTAATTCTCGTAAGTTATAAATCAGATTTATTACAAAATTCTTCTTTTGTAACGTCGCAAACGGCATTTAATCTAAGAGATTAGCAAAGAAAAATAATACTAATAACGTCTCTTAATACGATATTCTCTCGATCTTAGTTTATTGAATTTTCCTACATCAATTCGCTTTTCCTATTGGGATTAACCGGTATAGTATTATGATGTTTACAGTTAATTATCCATACCTTATCGCTTTTATATTAGTAATTTATATGGCATTATCGTTAGTAATTTTTCATAAAGTAAGAGTATATTTAACATGTTTTACTTGCTGTGTATGTATATATATATATAACTTGTAGGTAGTGTAGCAATAGTAGTTTAGGAAAATGTAATTAAATTGTAAAGACGATATATAGAACTGGATAATACGTAGGTTGTAGAAGGTATAATTACATTGCAAGTAGATAATTATAGGGAAAGGTAATGAAATTTATAGAGTTAACGGAGATAGTTAACATCCTTAACTAAAATTCTAGCCGAGTGTAGCGATAATTCAATTATAAAATTTAAAGTCGCGTATGCAAATTTTATTGATATTAAGTTAGTCGCAATAAAGAATAACAGAATTAATTAATTTATTGTTTGATAAAATTATAACTTGTTGTTGTTGCTGTTGTAATAATCTCTGTAAGAAAAAAAAAAAACCATAAAAAAACGATCTACTATACGTAAAAAAATTATAATTAAAGTATTTCTAGCTATAGCAAAAAAAAAAAAAAATCGTGGCTTTTTTTAATGCGAAAAAGAATTCGCTAATTCGGAAAAACGATAAAATTTGCACACACAAATTCAAATTTGTGTATAACAGAATTTCATCAGGAGTGGTTTGATTTTTCTTCATTAATTTTACTAACTTTGTTCTAATATTACTCATCAGGAATTCGTTTGCGTGCTGATGAAGACGACAAGTCGATCATGACTTTCACTCTAATTTATCTGGAATAGATTTTTAAAAATAACTAGCAAGAGAAGAAGAAAAATAAAAAAAATATAATGAAATTAAGTTTAAATTTAGATTTTCGAGATAGAAAATTTTTGACTGTAGATAATAACGGATACAGAATTTGTTTTCAAATTGCATCTTGCGTATACGAGTAGATCCTGTACGACTACATCGAAGTAATTTTGAGGAAAGCCAGTACATAAGTAACATTTTTTTTCTTTCTTTCTTTCTATATTTTAAAAAGAGGAAAAATTCGCTTGCAAAAATATGGATAGAGGTCTGAATATAAATATAAAAGAGTAATGTTTTAAAGTAAATTATCTTCGTAACTCTTGCATATCGCCATTAAAATATATTTCGAATGCGACTTATCGATCTTTCGGAATGAATAAGTTCTTATCTACGAATGCATAAAACCATTAAATGCGAGTATAAAAATATTATTTCTAAACAAAACTGTTATAATAATAATAATAAAAGAAGAAAGCTGTTTTAAATGAAAACTAATATTTGCACCAAAACATACAAAATAAATATATTTAAGGTGTTCTACTGGGGATTAGAGTTACAAAGAGATATATAATTGATTGTGTTCGCAAATGCAAAACGACATGGGCAATATTTTAGAATCAATTTAATCTCATTCACAATACATCATCAACTGTCATAAATATAAATGGATACGTTTACTCGAAAAATTGAAGAGAGGAATATTTTTTTTTTCTACATATATTTATTCAACGCTACTTTAAATTACATATTTTCAGCTATTTGCTTCGTTTTTATTATATTTATAGAATAAATAAATATATGGTGATGTTTTTATCGCATATTTTTTACAGGGAGAATAGGAAAAAAATATTGCTTTACATTTATTTAATTATTCATGCAAGTTTTCCTCTCAAATTTTGTATATACTGCAAATCATTTTTTCTCTATATTTGTTAATCATTACTGCAAAAAATTTTTATCAAAACAAATAAAAGAAAATTCTTTTGCTGTTATGAATATTCTTTATTCGTTGTATGAGTAGAAGTTATCTGAAAACAGTCCACGTAATCACGTTCAGCAACCAAAATTCACGCTGAGAAAGACAATGTTACACCTGGCAACCCATTTATCTTCAATCAAAACAAAATATTTTCCAGTATAAGCGAATTTCTTTCCCAAAATTTTTCTCCTATTTAAATCCTAGTCATTCGAAAGAAAGAGCTGCAAGAAAAGAAAGAAAGAAGAAGAAAAACTGCACTGCAATTTTTGTAAATATTTCACATTCATCATTCATACCTAAAATTTCGATAGCAGTTTAATTGAAAGGCAAACAGAAATTTAAACAGTAAAATGCGTTAAAAAACGATCTAAACTTTCATAGAATATAAGTGAAAGAAAATTATTTTTCTAAATATACCGTATTTATTTATTTATAAATATTCCTTTTGCATGTCGACCTAGTAAAATTTGATTGAATTTTTACTAGCATGATTATGTTGAGAAAGATCGATAATTTGAGTGTAAATAAATGATTCTTATGATTCCTTACGTTTATTTTAATTAAGTTGAAAATAAAGAGTACATGTGACTAAGTTTTCATGGTAATTTTTCTACAGATAAATCAGCGCATATTATTTAATGAATCAGATTTATGTTTATTGTTATATTGTAAAATAAATATTACAAATTTTTGTATTGATACAAATATATAAGCTTAGTGTAATAATATTTTTACACAAACACACGACTTTTTTCTGATAATGTTTTGATATAAATACAAATTCTACATAATGATGTTTCCATATAAACACAAATTCTATATAACGATGTTTCGTATATAATGTTGAATTTAGTCTGATAATGTTTTGATATAAATACAAATTCTACATAACGATGTTTCCATATAAACACAAATTCTATATAACGATGTTTCGTATATAATGTTGAATTTATAAATACAATAAATACAAATTCTGTATGACGATGTTTTGATATAAACAAAATTTTTTTTATAACAATGCTTTCTTATAAATACAAAAATCTATATAACGATGACGATGTTTTGATGATTTTTTGACATAAACACAAATTCTATATAACGATTACGATGTTTTGATATAAGTACAAATTCTGTATGACGATATTTTGGATATGAACACAAATTTCTGTATAGCCATGCTTTGATATAAGTACAAATTCTGTATGACGATATTTTGGATATGAACACAAATTTCTGTATAGCCATGCTTTGATATAAACACAAATTTTTATATAACGATTTTTTGATATAAACACAAATTTTTATATAACGATTCTTTGATATAAACACAAATTTTTGTATAACGATGCTATCATATAAACATAAATTTTTGTATAACGATGTTTTCATATAAACAATTTTTTAATATAACGATGCTTTGTAATAAACATAAATTCTATATAACGATGACGATGTTTTGATATAAGTACAAATTCTGTATGGCGAAATTTCGATATCAACACAAATTTTTGTATAGACATGCTTTCATATAAACAAATTTTTATATAACGTTGCTTTGATATAAACTCAACTTTTTTTATAACGATACTTTGTTTATAAACATAAATTCTATGTAACGATGACGATGTTTAACGATGTTTTGATATAAACACAAATTTTTGTATAACGATGTTTGGATATAGGCACAAATTCTGTATACGTTGCTTTAATATAAACACAAATTCTCTGTAACGATGTTTGGATATAAGCACACAGCTTCTGTGTAATGATGTTTTGACACAAACACACAACTTCTGTCTAACAATGTTTTTGATACAAATATAAATTCTGTGTAACGATGTTTGGCTATAAACACACAACTTCTATGTAATGATGTTTTGACACAAACACACTTCTGTGCAATCGTGTGTTTTAATCAATAACTTATAATATACAGATGCTGTTATTTTGGGTATAGTTTTGACTTTTGGAAATTGAATTTTTTACTATACTCCACGAAAAAAAAATTATAAAAAACTTTCAGCGTTTTTATTATCTGTTTCGATAAAAACTGCTAAACTATTAGATTAAATTGCTAAATGCTATTAATATGTGGTCCCTCTTCAAACACTACAAATTAACTACTCCAGATAAGCGTTAGTAGCATGCCTTCTAGGAGAAAAGTCGCTCGGAGTTAAGATAACGTTTGAAATAAATGACCTCCTGTGTTATGAAATAGTATTCTCTTTATTCCCTCGAGTCTCAAATGATTTATATTTCGTCTACTATCGTGCTTTAAAACAGCGTAAAGAAAAATGCCTTTTCTTTTCAACTCACTTTCTATTGTAAAGTGACTCAGGTGACGATCTCGCAAGAATAAAATAAAACGACCCTTTGAAGAATTATGCAATTTCTTCTATTATGTGATTCGCTGAAGCGATTCATTATGTCGTACGTCAGTTCTTTTTACTCCCTCTGTTTAACGAAGTGACATCAATTAGTTAAAACAGTGTACAATACACCAATCTTTAGTATTATCGATAGTAACGCAATAAACGAGTTTCTCGCTAACTCCCTGAGGAATTTTATCACGCAGTTCAGAAACCACAGAAAAAAAAAATTACCACTCGAATACAAATAGAACAAAGCGATGATTCTAGATGAATTTTTATATCATAAAAATTAATTCTCATTTACTCCACTGTGACCTACTGATCTGGCTATTGCGTGCAACGTAGGTGAAATGTCGACATGCTAACGAAGACACGCAAGCTTCAATAGTGATAACTCGGATGTGACCTCAACAAAAGTTTGTTTGGGGCGAAAGTGAAAGGCTATCTATCACAGTAGCGAGTAATAACCAAAAAGTCTCTAGAGAAGTTGCAAACAGTCCTTCTATCTCTTGAGCACGACATTCGACCATTCGCAAAAAAATCACTTTGGATAGGTATATATAGTCACGTAGTTATGAACAGAATATGTTACCAATCATAAAATTTATTTATTTATTTTTATAAAAATATGTTTATATACACACAATAAAAATTCGTATGCCCATTCGAATGGTCAAAATATTTTATCTTCACATTTAATGTGAAGTTTTAATCCTCTCATCTATGTAAAAATTTATATAACATTTCTTTTAATTGAAGAAATATTTTATAGAAATGGTGTATGCATATAATTAAAAATTTATTTTTCTAAATTTATTTTCACGAAGATTTGTCCATAGAGAATATGGTAGCCATTCATTTAGCATATTAATGACTTACATTATGACACAGAAAATTGCAAATTTTCACAGGAAATTAAAGAATGTTTGAGGATATTCACATCAGAATTAGCAAGTTAGTTTTGTACTATTAATGTGTTGTATCAAGTACGTGATCCTTATTCAAAATTTAATGTAGTACATGAACATATCCACCACTTTTATGCAATTTTCAAAATTTTTCGTATAACTGAGACTATCAAATTTAAAGTTTTTAATTTAACAATTTTTATAATTAAGTACAGCTGAAAGTAGTTAATAAAATATTTATATATAAAGACTTTCATTTATTTTTGTTTTATTTTTTATTCATTTGTGTTAGTAGAAGTAGAGAGAGAGAAAATAAATAAAACTGAAAGCATGTTTGCTTTCAGCTACACTTTCTTCAGCACGTAACATACAATATTGTTTGATCAAATGTCTTCAACACTTTCAATAGCTATACTAACATTTTAGATACATATTGTTTTCTTTCATCTCCTACTACAGACCAATAATAATAACAATAATAAATTTTATATATAAAATAAATAAATAAAATTTTTTCTTTTCTATGTTTCCTGATATCTTCGTTTATTTATTACTTTCAATGTTTCATCACTTCATTTTGTTAAAAAAAAGAATCAATTAATTCATCTGCTAAAAAGTATATTAGTTTTTTTTCTAGTAATTTAATTTATGCAGTAATTTAAGTAACATAAGAGGTAATCCTGCAGTTTAGGGGCCTGATATTTACTTATCTGAACAGTACTTTACAAATTCGTGCAACGTTGTCAGATTTTCCGTTTTAGATGTAAATGTAGAGAATTTTTATTT
>AYEL01068961.1:0-64569 GCA_000484575.1 Olivierus martensii
TTATTTTACAATAATAAATTATAAAATGCATTTTTTAACTATTTACTTATTTTACAATAATAAATTATAAAATGCATTTTTTAACTATTTACTTACTTTACAATAATGAATTATAAATACAGTTTTATACAATACAGTTTTTGCAATACTGAATAATAAAATGCAATTTTTTACTATTTGTTTTTTACAATCCTGAATTTTATAAAATGCATTTTTTAACTTTTATCTTATTTTACAATATTGAATTTTATAAAATGCATTTTTAACTTTTTCCTTATTTTACAATATTGAATTTTATAAAATGCATTTTTTAACTATTTATTTATTTTACAAACTGAATTTTATAAAATGCATTTTTTAACTTTTACCTTATTTTACAATATTGAATTTTATAAAATGCATTTTTAACTTTTTTCTTATTTTACAATATTGAATTTTATAAAATGCATTTTTTAACTATTTATTTATTTTACAATTAATTATTTATTTATGTTTTTAATCTATTATTTATTTTTTGATTATTTACTAATTCTACTTTTAATTTTAATATATATACATATATTTTTTAATTTTTTATCTCGTCACCGATTTTTTTAATTTCTGCAATAATTTTCGAAATAAAATTTTATCGAAGTTCTTTATTCCATGTGCAATTTTTATTTCTTTGCAGTTATTTATTTTCTCTAACAAAATTTTAATTCTCCACGTTACATTTTTATATACCGAAAGTTTTAATTCCTTTATCAAAAATTTTTTTTTTTATATTTTTATTCACCTATTACAAAATTTATCTTTTTAATCCCCTTGCCATGTTTCAAATTTCTTAATTTCTATTCCTGATTTATTATTAATTTTTTTTTATTATTATTTGTCATCAGCAAACTGCATAAATTTTCGAACGTGTTTACAAAATTTAATATCGAAAATGCTAAGATAACGATGTTTAAAAACCAAAAGTTTATATTCCGTAAAAAAAAAAAAAAAACTTAAATATTTAAATTAGTCGAACTCGCTCTACAATATTTTAATTTGTTTAATAGTTAACACCATTAAGTCGTAAATCACGACATTTAATATATGTTCGATGACATAAATAACAAAATCATACCGTTCAATCATCGTAAGAAATTTGCAAACGTAACCATTTTCGAATGCAAGCGAGAGAGTATGTGATAGATAAACAAATTTCTGCAACTCGAAATTAATAATAATACCTCGAAAATTTTTTTCAGAAAATATTTAAAAATATCCAGGTAAGTTGTTTACTAGTAGTTTAGCAAAGCATAAATTGATATAAATTTTTTACTCGCAGGCAGAAAAGTATAATAAAAAAAAAAAAAAAAAAAAAAAAAAAAAAAAAAAAAAAAAGAAAATTAATAAAAAAAAAAAAAAAAAAAACTTTATGATGGGCCGCAGATGGTGAACATCCAAATAACTCCCAGCTGCTATCATAAATAAACTTTAAGTTTTGTTCTTTTATAAGATGAAACTATGTATTTTCTATAAGTAACATTAATCAATTTTATATTTCCTGACATAAGAAACCTTGAATATCAAACTATTAACCTGTCTGTGTGCGATCTTACTGACATTTTTTTTATTATTTTATATAACAGATTGCAATATATATATATATATATATCTCGCACTATAATACTAGAAGGTATGTACAATCTATTGCACAGTAAATTATCCGATACAACGATATCAGTTTATCTGTAACAGTGACGTATTCCGGCATTTGATCATCCTGGAATATAATGCATGATTTGGAAACCAAGTTAGCGCGAATAAAGTTTGTTTGACCTTTCCGTACACTACATCAAATTTATTATTCAATCGATCATTTGTTATTTTAATGCGTCGTAAAGTATTTTTTAACGGATTGATTAATCCGAAACGTGAAGTTAATTTAGCGAAGCACTGGGTATCGCTAAAACTCATATTTAGAAAATGGTAGTTAAATGTAGCATTATGAATTTTTATAAAGAACTAATGCATTTTTTTTTTTACCTTTAAACAATATTATCTAACAGATATCAGTAATTGGTATTGATATAAACGTAAAATTTGCTAAAAACCCCGCTAATGCGGAACTCGTTACTGCAAGCGTTATTTATTACGCAACAATGGAACTGACGTAATAAATAACAATGAGAATCTCTCGTAAATTTATGTAAAATAGTAAAAAAATTCTCTCTTGTCGATAAAATAATTGAAAACGTAATATTTTAGAATAAAATTATCAATACTGATGTTTGAAATCTATAAAGTATAAGTATGAAACATATGTTTAAAAAAAAATTTTATTACTATTTCACCGATAGATTTTTATATATACAAAGTAACTAGTTTTGAAATATTTATAAAATAAATAAATTGGCAAGAGAGAGCATTAAGATAAAAATTCATAAATCTTTTTTACTTTTCTTCTTTAAACCATAAGCATTTTGCAAAATTAATAAGGGATAAATAATTTTAATCGAAAAGAAAAGGAAAAAGAGAAGAAAATATATTTTAATATTAATTTATTTCATGGCTTTATTATATTTTAACTACAATTTTTCCATTCTAATTAATTTCTAAGTCTAATGCCAATGTACCATCTGATAATTAAAACTTTGGTTCTGTGTGTGTGTGTCGAAATAAATCTTTTGTATCCCAAAGAAAACATGAAAATTTTCTTTTATATCTTTCTCCTAACATTCTAAGAATATCGATTTCTTTAAAATAATTTAAACAAACTTTAAAATTTCTATAATCAATTTTATATTAATAGTAAACATAATTAATCTTCGTTGATTAACTTAAATTAATAAAATTTCCAAGTGCAATTTTTATCCATTAATTTATATTGGTTAAACAATTTTTGAATTTATACTTTATTTTTTTTTTTTTAAATACCGAATGATATTCGTGATTTACATAACTTTATATCTATTTTAAATAGTTATCAGTCTGAACCGAGAATAAATGATAATTATTCTTAGTTAAATTAATTAAAGGTTTGCAATAATTAATCAAGAAAGACAAATTATGAGAGAGAGAAAATTTCAAAGTTTATATTGTATGTCGCATAATGAATACTGTTTAATTCATGTTGAATGCAATAAATTTTGGGTTAAATGTCAATAATCGGATGTGGTAATCAATACGCCAAAAATATTAAATATTTGATTCTCAAACTACGTAATAATTGTTTGAATTACTGTTTATTATTATGTAATTTGTCGTATTATGTAATTTAACAAATTATATATTAATTTTATAACCATGTATAAAATTTATATGTCATGAAAGTACTGTATATCCTGCGGCGAAATTTCTGTTGATGACTGTTTAGATTTTTGTTTATAAAAACATATATAATCGTTCTAAATCTTGAAAAATATTGACTAAATTAAGAAAAAAGCCCTTTAGAATAAAATATTTTAACTATTCAAATCAATGAGTTTAAGGGGATTTATAATTAAGAGCATTCTGCACAGCAATCTCAAAATGTGTTTTGAGTAGTTGTTATTCTGTTTGCGTAGAGAAATTATTTTAAAAAATGATTGTAAATTCTTGCAAAAATGATTATGTTAAAATTTTTATTCCAAATTTACTCAAAAATGTAAAATCAATTAAAAAAATAATAATAATAAACGAGAAGCCATTTTGAACAAGAATGACGTCAGATTATGGTTTTAAAATTGAATTATTTTCTAAATTCTATTAAAAAAAAGGAGTAATAACGCTGAAATTTTCGGTTTATTGCTTTTATTTAGTGTAGAATTTTCTAAAAATTTTATATTTATACTTTAGTTCTCGAGATATTATCCGAAAAATGTACCGTAATGAAGTAAAAATGGTTCGAGAACAATACTGCAGCCATTCTAGAAAGTGGTAAATTGAACTTAAAAAATTCGATAGCGATATATGAAGGTTCGCGTTACAGCGAGGTTACAAAAATTTAACGTGATAAGCGGGTCAAACGAATCAATGCTGTATTTTTTAAACACAAAAGTATATGTTATCATTTTATTCTCAAAAATAAATTAATTGCGTGTATATAAAAATTTTTTATCTTTTTGGCATCCATGTTATGATCACATTGTGTCCAAATTCACGTTTTAGTGAAGAGTCTATAGCGAATTTCACTGTAATGTGTAAATATATATATATATATATATTCCAACAAAGCATTTAAATACAAGCAGACCTATTAGAATGCATTCTAATGATAAACATTACTGCATTAATTTTCTTTTTTATAATATAAATATTTATATAATTCAAAGCAAAATGTAACAATCTTCATGATTTTTTTAAAAGAATAAATTATCCTATTTATAAATGAATAATTATTAAAATATAAACACATATAGAAATAAAATTATTTTATTGTTAATAATGAATACATTAATTTAATAATAATATCGATTTTCTCTATAATAAACGTTGCAATATGCAATATTATTATAATTTAATCGCAATTGATAAATTTTAAGACCATATCTTTATATTTTTTTTTATAAAAATTCGTAAATATTCGCATTTTGAACGTCTAATCATGTTCTATATGTTGCTGTATCTAGTATAACAATAGAACGACTTAAGAACTTGTAGGGTAGTTTCAGTGGAAACTATCAAACTTCAATAGGTCATTCGATTTCGTTTCGTCTCCTAAATTCAGTATCTATTGTGACATTTCGTGATTTTATATACAGGATAACTGTTTCTTATAGACAGTACTCTTCCAGATTTACTAAGTTGTATTTCTTTATCGTGTAAATCTCTGGATGAACAGTTAAGCCGCTTCAACTATTGTTGTATATATAACTTATTAGAAAAAAAATCTTTGAAAATGATCTCTTTATTTACTTTTTAAAATAGAAATGAAGAATAGAAAAGGTTATAAAGAGCTAAAAATTTAGTTTTAGATATTATATTAAATCTTGTCTAATAAAAATTACATAAAATAATAAAACAAATATAAATGCTCTTATATTCAATATGGGCATTTATGATCACATACATATCAAATATATATATATATATATATTTGTACAGTATTGAAAATAATTTTAAAATTTTTATATATTTTCAAAAATCATGTATAAATATCAATATTTAACACTACTTTAACGTGAAAATAAATAATTTCTAATTTTTTTTTTTTTTTGGTTGTTATATATACGAATTGCTATTTTTATATTTAATTATTTCCACTTTCTATATACAGTATATTAATATTTAACTTTACTTCTTTTGTATTGTATATAATTTCACCTATTGTTTATATCCTTTATTTATTTATTTTTCTGCTCTGCAGTGTTATTTAGTTTTTCATCACCTGATATATAATTTTATTTTCATTTTTTTACATAAATATCTTAAAATATATACAATTTCAGTTTTATAGATCATTTAAAATTACTGTTTTGTATATAATAATCTCTCTTTAAATCTTTTTTTTTTTTTCTAAGGCGGTTTTTATTTTTACTCTTGTATATGTAATTACACTTCGTATATTTTTATAACTGTTAATCTCTTTGAATAATTTTTAAGTTTATATTTTACATTATTCGTTCCTTCTTTTGTGTATTGATTGTATTTTTTTTGTAGCTATTTATTTTCATTTGTACAAATTTAAACATAGTTTTCCTTTATGTGCAGCTTCAACTGATGTATATAATTAATGTTTTTTTTTTTATAAAATTATCTTCATTATTAAATATATTTTTGTTTTGCTTATTTACATATTGCATTGAATCTTCTGAACGAAATAGAGAAGATCTGTAAAATAATATTTTTAGTAAATTTTCTGAATAAGTTTTTTTTTTGACAATGTCTTTAACGAGCATTTAGTAAAGAAAATTGCAAATTTGTTTTTGTTTTTGAATGTTTATCCCCTCTTAAAATCATTATGCAATTAAATGTTTGCACACCGAATAAAGAAGTTAATTCAATAAATACATTAGATTTTCTCTTTTTAATTTTTTTTCTTCCTCGTAGAATAGGAAATAACGAATATTTAAAAAAAAAAACATAATTTAACTTCAATCAAAATCATTTCCTCTGAATATTGTCTTCATTGAGAAACGTGTGGTCCGGAAGTCTCATGAAATATACGACTTCAAACACCGTCTTACTTCCTTCCTCTAAAATATCTCACAATGTTGTGTAATGAGGTCATAAACCAACGTCTCTCTAATAAAAGCCTTATTCTCTGAGCACCGACAGTTTCTAGCTTTTCCAACATCGTAAATATACCCGCAGCAGACCCTTACATTTCTTCTTACAGCATCTGTTCTACCTCCTCCTTTAGTGCAATCAGAATCACTTCACTCCACTTCATCTGCATAGAAACATCGATACACTTAAAACGAAATAGGAATTGCTAGAAAACTAGTCACATGTTAAAATCATTCTCTTCGTGTTTAGCAGAAGAAGAAGAAGAAGAAGAAGAAAAGAGTATAGTATATATAAAATAGAAAAAATAAAATAAAAAATAAGATTGAATCTATAAGTTAGAGACATAAAACTAGATGGCAATGGATGTTTGGGGACAGAAAATAAACCTTCAACGATTCACCTTCAGGTGTGTTAGATGTCGATAACGAAAAAAGTTTCTGTAAACTTTTTTATGTTAATTATATAAATTTTTTATCATAATACCAAAAAATCCACTTAAAATGCTATTTATTCTTTAAAAAAATATATAAATTTAATTGGTTATTTTTCTTAAACTATTTTTTATGAACACTTCAGCGTAATAAAGAATCTCATTATATTAATCTTTGACTTGAATTAAATACTACGTATCAGCAATAAATAATAAATGTTTACATTATCATCATGAATAACTACTCACATATTCATTAAACGTTTCTAAATTTATAAAAGTGTAAAAGTTATGATGCTGTGAAGAAATGAATATTGCATAAATAAAGTGATGTTAGAATAAGAATTCAAATATTATAGTGCTTACATAAATACTAAATATTGTAAGGTGAAATATTAAATGTCACTAGACTAGTCATAGATAAGTATAGTATAAAAGATTAAGAAACTACAATAAATATATATTATGATACTGAAGTAGATTTGTAGTCTATTTATACATACTTTAGTATCTGACTCTGAATGAATCATACTTTTCTTAAGTATGCATACTTTACACGTAAATGTGCTGATTTAGTGTATGTATATAAGATAATATTATGCAAGGGAAACTTTCCTCTCGATAACATTAAAGAAAGTCTTAGAAATTCTATATAATGAAGAAACTTTAAGAACAAACAAATAAAGCAAATATATAAAATTTTAATCAGGCTGAGTATCTACATGCAATGTTTTTTTTTATCTATATAGCATGTAAATAAATCATATAATGCAAAAAAAGCTACAAAAATATATATATTATGACTCTGAAGTAGATTTATATTATGCATATTTTAGCATCTGATTCATTCGTACTTTAACAATCAGATAAAGTACGAATGAACACTTGATATATACGAATAAATCGCACTTCTCTAATGTGAATACTTCAAATGATATTAAAGTATGCTTTATCGTACTTCAGAATCAAAAAAAATTGTAGATTTACATATGCTGACTTAGTGTATGTATATAAGATAATATTATGCAAGTGAAACTCTCAGCTGGATAACGTCAACATTAAAGAGAGTGTATAATTTTATTATTAGAAATTTTATAATTTGACAGAAACTTTAAAAACAAGTATATATTATGTATATAAGATAATATGCAAGTGAAACTCTCAGCTGGATAACGTCAACATTAAAGAGTGTGTATAATTTTATTATTAGAAATTTTATAATTTGACAGAAACTTTAAAAACAAGTATATAAAGCAACTAACTAAAATGAGTATCTATATGCAATTTTTCTATCTATATTGCATACAAATATATAATATAATGCAAAAAAATCTACAAAAAGTATATACAGTATTATGACACTGAAGTACATTTATATTATGCATACTTTAGCATCTAATTCTGAATGAATCGTACTTCTCAAGTGTGTATACTTCAAATGATACTGAAGTATGTTTTAGTGTACTTCAGAATCGAGACATGTTCTTATTATAGATTTACGTGTGATTATTTAGTGTATGTATATAAGATAATATTATGAAAGGGAAACCTTTCGCTGGATAATGTTAACATTAAAGAGAGTGCATAATTTTATAGAAATTTTATATAATGATAGAAACTTTAAGAACAGGTAGCTAAAATTTTAATCAGGCGTGAGTATCTACATGCAAATTTTTATCTACATAGCATGCAAATATGTTATATAACACAAAAAAAACTACAAATATATATTATGATACTGAATGATTTATATTTTACTCACTTTAGCATCTGATTCTGAATGAATCGTACCTTCCAAGTATGCATACTTCAAACTATATTAGTGTATTTCAGAACCAAAACATATTCTTATTATAGATTTACATGTGCTTATTATGTATGTAAGATAATATTATGCAATGGAAACTTTTCGCTGGATAATGTTATCTTATAGATGTACATTAAAGAGTCTGTATAATTTTATTCTTAGAAATTCTATATAGTGATAGAAACTTTAAAAACAATTAATTAGCTAAAATTTTGGCATAAATATCTATATAGCATATAAATATAATACAAAAATATGTATTATGACACTGAACTAAATTCATATTATGCATACTTCAGCATCTGATTCTGAATGAATCGCACTTCTCAAACGATAATGAAGTATGTTTTAGCGTACTTTGCTACTGTTAGATTTACGTATATTGATTTAGTTAAACGCTAAACAGAGTGAATAATTTTATTTTTGGAAAATTCTATATATCAGTAGTGTAAAAACCTTAAGAGCAAGTTCATAAAGCAAGTAACTAAAATATTAATCAGGCGTGAATATATATCTACATGCAATTTTTTTTTATCTATATAATATGCAAATGTATCACTCTCTTTATGACAAGATAAATTACAAAGTATAATTATCCAGCAATTACTATAAATGAACTGAAGGTTTTTCACCAAAAAATAAACGCATGAATTATTTTAATTATTTATTTTACGACTTGGTTGCAACAGTAAAAGTCTTCAACACTAGATTGATGATTGCAACGTATGTGTACAGAATTATAAAAATTGTTGTTTTTTTACCTGTTGTCTTGTTCGATAACTCACTAATACGCGTTTATAATTAATTTTAAACTTAAAATTTCTTTAAATTATTATTATTATTATTATTATTATTTTCGTCTTTTGTCGAGATAAAATAAGAGAAAATAACAATGCATTCTAATGTATCATATTCAATATTGGAAAACTTTCCAACGTCAACTATGAACGATGATCTTCCATTATCTGGTGCATTAAGACGTCATGATGTGAACTGTGTGAGTTAAGTGAAGAAACATTCTGCGCATGCACTATTTGTCATTGGCACCACACACACACAAAGTGACTTTGGTATATTTTAAAAAAGATTTTTTAAAATATTTGGCACAGAGTATACCAAACACACATTTTCTTGACACCTGATCTTATACATGCAGATGAGTTCGAAATGGTTAACTGTGTATAGGATTTTCTAAACAACAATCAACCAACAGGGGAAAAAAAAAAGAAATAGCATACACTAGAAGTAATTTTCAACTCAGCATCACGTTATTGCTATTCTTTAAACGTGAAAAAAAAATTATAATAATATTAAAAATTTACAATTTTAATTCTAAACATGTCTGCCATTAAAAATTGGAATTTAAAAAAAAAAAATTTGCACATGAAGTTTTAATTAAAACTGTCGTATTAAAATTATTTTAATCTGCGTAAATACAAGTTAGAATAATTTAAAATTCTAGAATTTATTGTACGCATTAGAGTTATAAAAATCTTTTTTTTTTTTATTATTTCCCCCCTCTCTTTCTCTCCTTTATATATATATTAATATTAATACAAAAGTAACGCGAGTCGCGTAATTAAAATGGGATAAAGTGAACGGTTCAATATTCCCATGCAATATTCCGAAAAATTAATTTTTTTTTTTTAATAAAAAAAGAAAAAAAAAGTATTTTAGAATACATTAAGAAAATATCTATATTGCTAACTTGTTGCATTAATTACTAAGTTAAATGGTTTTAAATGGTTTCCATTTTCGAGCTAAGTGTAATGTTTAAAAGCATCTTTTAATGGATATTCAAAGATAGAACACACGAAGAGGAGGAGGAGCAGAAGAAGAGGAAGAAAAAAAAAGGAATTTCATATTAATAATTCCAGATCATTTCATTAGTTGTAATTTGAAAAATCGTATCAAGAGTTGCGATAACAATCTGACTTAATAGGAAACAATATCAATCAGATTTTTTTTTTTTTATCTTCATTTATTTTGGGTACGTCGTCGAAGATTAGTTTTATTGACAGACGATGGGTCAAATTTAATAGCTACTTGTCAGGTTAATCGTTAATATGTCACCATTAGTTAAGTCAATTGACAAATCTTTAGCATGTGCGATATTCTTTTAATCTATGAGAAAAAAAAAAACAAAATTATTTTTATAATTATTTAAACGATAATTTTTTTCTCTTTCTTCCCTCGTTTACCTGACGTTATCCTTCAGCTATACATATCTATAATAGTAAGATGGGTAATTAATAATAGATGAATAGGCGGATTTTCAGTAATATCCTTAGATTATACACTCCTATCATCAGATATTTAGCTAACATTTTAAGGATAATACTATAATTTGAATATTTTAGTGTATGATAAGTTGTAGGATTAGTTACAAGTTTTAACTAATCAAACTAACAGCAGATTATGTTGTCGAATGGCGTTAACTTCAAGTTATTAAAATTAACGTCATTTTTATGTCGTTACCGTTCACCAAAATCTCAAATTTTTGATTAATTTATGAGATATTAATAAATAGAAAATTATTATTCTTCAACTGTTAGTAACGTTTGTATTTTTTATTTTTTTATTTTTTACGTTTAACGTTTGGTTAATTTACATTTTCACTAACCTAGATACAACCTCAACTGTTAGTAACGTTTGTATTTTTTATTTTTTATTTTTTACGTTTAACGTTTGGTTAATTTACATTTTCACTAACCTAGATACAACTCCGAGTGAAAAATAAAATTAATTTAATTCGGTATTTTTGCATTTAAAATATTAATATAAATTATTATATTGCGTTTCTCGCGTACGGTTGTATACGTATTTTACATTATAAGCGCGCATTATTTAAACATTTAAACTGCAAGATGATTATAATAGAAAAGTGCCATAAACGTTATTTAATCGCATGAAACTCGTAAAAAACATTATATCAAATTTACAACAATTAAATATGAAAAATTCGTGAGGAAAATTAGTACTAGAGAGAGATTTTTCGCGGTGATAAGAGCGTGTCTTCCATACTTATCAAAAGTTTGCATTGTTAGCAACGTTATTCTATGTACCAGAACAGAAATATTTATTTTTATGTTTGTAAAATTCTATTTACAAGGAACGAATCTAGTAAAATTAGTAAGATTCCTCTTCGTTTTGTCACATTTTGCTTTTTAGTAGCGCCAAATCTTCTCGATTCTACGACGGTCTTTACGCTCTTTTAATGGCATTTTGTGTTCGAACAAGAATGCATGAAGGCATTTATTATTAAAATATATTTTTAAAACACGTTTCAGATTTGTTTTCGTTCGAGAAAATTAATAGGAAATTTGGAGCATGTTGCAAAAGAATCGTTTGTTATCGAATATCACACGAAGTATGTTATTGTTTCGAAGTAATAAGCGTATTGTAGTGGCAAAAGCTTCATTTTTAGTACTGTAACAGCTGCTTAATTTTGTTATTAATTATATAGAAAAACTACAAGGCATAATTAAAGTTTCACGTTAATTACAACAAATAAAGACCAAACTAATTGTTACCTATGATATGAAGAAGAAAATTTGATCGAAGAACAATTTTTTAATCGATTCTTTCTGCTTTTTTTATAAACTCTGATGAACACAAAACTCTGCAAAGAAGAACAGTCCATTTTAAAATATATGTATATCACTCTATGTATTTATATATATATATATTCGTACGATAATCCTTGTTTATTCATCACGCAAATTCTACGAATCAGTAATTTAGATTATTATTTAATAATATATGAACTATTCTAAATATTTAAATGATGCCATTGATTAGAAGCTCATTTTAACTCTTTTTAAAACTTGATAATAACCGAAAAAATATATATATTAATAAAAAAAATGCTGAATATTTATTTATGTTTACTGCATTTTAGAAACTACACACACGATTCACGAAAGGCATATTAAAGCGCAACATAAACCTATTTATAAATATAGAATATTTATGAAAAATATTCATAAATATAAAAATCTTAATTATTTATAATCTAATATTTACGTGAAATCAAATGTAGAATATATATATATATATATATAAATCGCAATTTGCGTAATAAACGGTTGAAACCGGTTGCGTGACGTTATCGAATTTTCCAATATTTCATCCTGCATACATACACAAAAGAGTGCAAATTACGTGAGTTGGTAGTTTTGGTATAATTCGTAAACATACAAAAATTATAATAATATTTTTTTACCCCCATTTCCTCTCCTCTATCCAGTTTTGATTCTCTCTCTCTCTCTCTCTCTTTTTTTGTCCATAACTGTAAAATTTTTATCCATTCCAGCTTCAATTTTTGCTGGAGTAGAGCTAGGATAACATATGATAAAATTATAACTTTAACGATGTTTTAAGGAATTTTAAACAAATATATAAGCTACATTATGTGTTACATTTATAAGCAATAATTATACCAATTTTTATATTTATTTCTGAAGAAATAACCGAAAAATAGAGTGAAATTCGGAAGATATAGATCCCTTGTCTATCTCATCTGTTGAATAAATAAATAGGGTAGAATATGTACTGTTCAGTAGGATTGTAAAGTAAACGTTTGAAAAATTTTCCCTTTATTTTATGTACTCCATTTACTAGTTTTACAATAAAGGGAGGGGAAAAGAAAGAATGAAAAAAAAAGAAAAAAGAAAAGAAGATATCTTTGCCAAAGGAGAAAATTTGGCAAAATGCCGAATAACCGCATCAATTGGATCAAAAACCACGCCAGAAATATGACTGATAAAAATTTTCAAAGCTTTATCTCGACACTGTTCGCAAAAAAAAGAAGAAGGGGAAAAATAAGTAAAATTACTAATAACCTAATTCGTGTTTATAGCTTCGTTTCGGTTTTGTGGAGGTAATAAGTAATAAAAAAATATAAAAAATAATAAAAAATCTTAATTATTTATAATCTAATATTTACGTGAAATCAAATGTAGAATATATATATATATATATATAAATCGCAATTTGCGTAATAAACGGTTGAAACCGGTTGCGTGACGTTATCGAATTTTCCAATATTTCATCCTGCATACATACACAAAAGAGTGCAAATTACGTGAGTTGGTAGTTTTGGTATAATTCGTAAACATACAAAAATTATGATAATATTTTTTTTACCCCCATTTCCTCTCCTCTATCCAGTTTTGATTCTCTCTCTCTCTCTTCCTCTCTCACTCTGGTATTTTCTGTAACAGAACGTCATTGGCAGCATGCTAAATAGTATTAACCACGCATTAAAGTGTTTCCGTTCCTTTTTCTTTTATTTTTTGTTTTATAAACGATTTTCATTGTTATCATGTTGATTGTACGGGTCAGCATGATGATTCGTATCACGTTATACAATCGTCATAGTAACAACTGCACAGTACGTGACTATTCTTTACGTCATAGAATGTGCAGCGATGAGTGGAATTTTTTTGTTTTTTGGTAGATGTTCACACCCCTTTTTGTACTTTGTGTACTGCCATGGTAACTTAGTCTCCCTTTAGGCACAGACACGCACAAAAATAGTGATATATAACCGTATATCCGTGCTATTGTGCTCACAAGATCATCAACTATTCAGTTGGGCCACACACTACACCGGTCACGATGGAATATTAAAGAGCGCTTTCTCTTGGTCTTGATAGGCGGCGCTCTAGTAGCATGGCATATAACATCCGGTTGGCGATAGGTGTCGCACAGATCGCATGAAGCACTGCCAGTTGTCTGTACTCTTTCAACCACTGCAACGGTGTTGTCACAGCGGAAAGACAAAAATTAATAAATTTATGTTTTAAATAAGTGTTGTGCTGGCAGATGAGAAATGACCGATGCCATGGAGCGTCGTCCGACTCTACTTTACCCTTTTCTTCATCTCCTTGTCTGTTTTCTTACCGAAGTGATGAATTCTATCGGAGAAAGTGCAGGTAAGTAAGTGCCTGCAACTTATATAAAATTTTACAAAATTTATTCTTCGAAATTATAAAAAAAAAAAAAAAATTATATTTTGTCCACTTATATAACTTTATTTTTTAAGGAAAAATAATAATATTTTTGACGCAGTTTGCGAATTCTTATTGTTTCCAATGCCTATCCGGTTACGCTCTTACGAGGCACGGATGTACATTTATTATAAAGAAAAATGCCATTTTTTTGACAGTTTTGTTTTATTAGCTAAAAAAAAATTAAAGGCCGAACATGTCAATGTCTAGATATTGCAATTTCGTGGCGCATAGATATTGCAACAACTGCAGCGATGTTTTATTCACGAAGTTATTTGGTTCTTTCCTATTTATCTATAGATGATGCCAATTTTTTTTGCCATCATAATTCTTTTATTCTGGCTATAAATATATATAATTATTATTATTATTATATTAAACATTTTTTAACTTAAATTTTACGTAAAATCGTCGAATAAAATAGAACGTTACGCTAATACAAATATTGTTTCTGGTAGAAGTTTGCATAGTAAGCAAATTCTCGGATCCACTTAAGGAAAAATTAAAAAAAAAAAAAATTCGTTTGTTTATTTAATTTTGTTAATACTTTTCTACATTTCTAGATATTCTACACATTCAAATCTGATTTATTAATTAAAACAGATCAGGACGAACTGCTTCATTAAACTGGAAATTTATTGAAACTTGGTCGTTGTTTCGGTAATTTATACTGTTAATTATATTAATTTGGAAGAGATCTTACGGTCTTATATTATTTAAATCTACTTAATTGTTTAATGAATATTTATTTTTTAAATAATTTTAAAAAATTCACGCAAGTAAACACGATAAAATTATTATTACTTTTTTTTAAATCTACTACTTAACTGCCCCTGTACGAGATAGTACGTTTTATACTGCCGATAAGTTTTAACTTATGATAAGAAATATTTTATTTATGTCGGCTACGAAAAAACTCGAATATTTAATTATGTTTTCATGAATTTATTAAATAATTGAAGTAATAATATACGAAACTGTACGAGTTTATTACGGTATAACAGAAGAAGGATGCTTCACTGCATAACAGGAAATTGTGCAGATGGTTTATTTTTTTAAACGTTTTGTTTATTTTTTTATAAAATAATTTAAGCTAACTTACAAAGATAAACTAATTTATTAATACTGCTATTTCTCTATAGTATATAAATATATTTATCTCTTTTATAAATATTCATTTTATTACGTTCAATTTTTAATTTATAGAGTTCAAGTTGAATTAATTAATTTTTATAGCAAACGTTTGAAAAATTTAAGCAAACCTTCATTAAAATTCGTAAATAAAATATTTAATAAACGAAATATTAGTATTAACATAAGATATACATATAAATAGAGAGAGAGAGAGAGAGAGAGAGAGAGAGAGAAAGGATACTTACAAAATAAACATTTATCATCCCTCAGGGACTAACAGTAAGATTTATGTATAGAATAATGAGATATTTGATGATAAATTTTGAAGTCTATCATTAAATTCGTGCCGAAATTAGTTGTAGTTTGCAACAAGTATTAAATTAAAGGTAATCTGAAGTGTTATCCAGGAGGAATTATAAAATTTTAACTTCGCCAGTTACATGTCAATTAAACAAAATTCATGCAGTTAGAGAGCTAGTTGTGGAAAAAATGCGTTGGTGTAGCATGACAGAAATCATGTGAGAAAATCTGCACGAAGTGTGCGATATCTGTGCAATATGTAGTTAAAATTCCATAGTATAAAGTAAGAAGAAGAGACTTTTAAAAAAACTTTTTACGTTGGGAAAAGTTAAACATCTAGTTTTAAAAGTAAATAAAAAATTTTACGCTGACGAAGTCGCAATTTTTTTTCCTTACTGTTTATACTTTAATACAAAACCATTCACGAATGTTTACACTGTAAATATTTATACGTGTAAAATATTAATAACTGTGGCAGATAAACACGAGATAAACAATAAAAATTATAATAAAAGTTGCAGGTTAAGCAGAAACGTGTAGACGATTGATTGATTAAATTGCACATATTAAACACCAGATACGATTTTTCTCTCTCTATAATTACTTCTTCATCACTGTTACAAAACTGCTAGAGAGAGAAAAATATCGATTAAATACTTAATTTTGTGTGTACAAAATTTTATACTATATATATTATTAAAAAATTAATATTTAAATATTAGCGTCAAGAGAGGAAAAATTCTTTATTATTATTAATATTCGTTATGAAACAAATGCAAATTTATATCGATTCTTCTCTATTAATTAAGTTAAAAAATCGATTTTCAAAGACGATTATGTTACAGAATGCAAAACTGATCGAGTTTTCTTTAATTAAAAGTTGTTTATAATTTTTTTTTTTTTTTGCTTTTTACGCGAGGAGATAAGTATGAAATGCAAGAATATATATTTTTTTCTCTTTTTTTATATTTATAGAGAATTGTAAGGTCTCTAGATACTCGACTCGTTTTTTCTCTCTCTCTCTTGTGCAAGTTGCAATTCTATCAAAAAATTCTGTAATGTCTGCTGGGCATGCGTAAGAGAGTAATCGACTTAACGTTAGGATGGTCAGCTTTTCAAACGCTCTTATCTGATCCTGAGTGACCACTTGCAACACAATATATATAGGGAGGAGAGATGATAAAGGGACACTCCAACCCATCCCCACGTGTTGACTCAACTGTGAACATCATCAGATGCGAATTTTTTATTTATTTTTTTTTCGACGTCCTATCTTCTAATAATTGCATTTATAATGTCTATTTTACTTTACAGTTAGTCATTTTTTGGAAATAATTTATTAAAGTGTATATATACGAAGCAGAAATGTATACACGCACACAAACAAAAGAAAAATAACGTTTTAACCGAATTCTTTCGCGAAAGAATGCAACAACGATAGCCTTCCAGCTATCATTTTTATAAAATGAGAAAAATTCTAATTAGGCTACTTAATTTTTTAAAAAAATAAAAATATTTCTACCTTAGTTATAATTGGAATTTTTATGCTAGAAAATACGGTAAAATTAGAAAAATGAAGTTTTCGCAACTTATTTATCCATTCACGCACGCTACAGAAAATAATCCAAAAAATAAATAAAAATGATTAGAACGAAATTTATACGTGACGAATGTATAAAAATTATTAATTATTAAATATCTCAAACGTAAAAAAGCAATAAAAATTCTTTTACTGCTCTAAAAACATTTTTAAACGAGTTAATTAGCGACGTTGTAAATAATTGAAAACATTTTCGAGAATAAGATTAATGGTAATCAAAATGCTGCTTTTTTTTTCTTAGTTTTGCAGTCTTTAAGTTGATTAGGAGAAGGTTTAAAAGTATGAATATCTGTACGGCTTATCTTTTATTTATTTATTTAATTTTTTTTGCTGCTACCTTTTGTGATTTCAACCTTAATTACTTAATCAACGTTAGAAGGAAAACAGAAAATTTCTGGACAATCTCTTTGGAAGTTTTGGACTCTAGGATCGTTTAAAAATGGCTAAAAAAAGAACTTCCAGTATTCCGTTTCTAATAATTAAATATGTTAAAATTAAACGGACCTGGAGAAAAAATTAAGGTAATTTAGTAAATTGAAACGGAATATTAAATAATAAATGACATAATTAAAATGAAATGTAAGCGGCAGTACAAAAAAAATTTTTTTTTTTTAAATTTCTGGTAATGAATTTTATTTATTAAATTAATAAATTTTGGATAAAATCAATCGCGACTTTTCAACAGTATGAAGTTCGTAAGAGACGAAATGAGTTGATCTTACTTTGGACTCTTGCAGATGATGCTACGGATGCATTATCTATATCTGTAAATTGAATAAATGCTTCCAGACATGAATAGTGTGTGATCGTACTGCATCAATGAAGAAAACTGGATCCATCCTTTAATGGCTTAAGATTCTCCTTATCTAACGTTAGAGCTGTCAATGCAACGTCAGTAAGACGCGAATGCCTGAGGGATGAACAAACATTGCTAAGACATGAGTCAGTGTCTAAGAATGAAAGTTAATGTACCTATGTTTGATAGCTGTCATATATCTACTCTGATTACATCTGATTGCCCTTTACTCTATACACCAATGTTTTTTCTGTCTTCGCTAAAATAATTCCATCTCCTTTCCTGATCTAAACTTTTTCTTTTGTTCTTAAAGGTATAATAACTTATATTTTTAACTTGATGCAAAAAAAATTTTACTACTTTTAATGTTTTAGTAACCAAGTTTCTTACTCGTATCCTGAAAATTTTTGATTAGTTTTCTTTTATGAGATGCTGATGAATGTTAGAGTTTGTCCATGAGATAAAATTTTTATGGTATCATTTTTATTGAGTTTGTATTTATGTGGAGATTTGTAGATGATTTAGTTTTCTGAAACCAAAGGTGTGGAAAACATGTGAGTAAAGTTAAAATTATTTTTATATATCATCAACAGGAGTAAGAATACATGGAACAGGATGATATGGATAAAACAGTAGAGTTAGTAACGTATTTTTTTTTTTTTTTTCTAATAAAAGATAAAATTTATTTTTCGATTTTCAATTTTTATCTAAAGAAATGAAATCAGATGATTTGCTGGAAATTTTATTTTTAGAAAAGCAACTGTAGTAAGATTCATACTGAATTGTTTCTTTAAGATAAAAGAAAGAAGAAGAAGAAAAAAAGAAAGAACTTTATCTGTTCATTCAGAGATATACAAGGAATATGCACAGATGGTGTTTCTCTTAGAGTATCGAATAAAAAACGGTGGTCAAATCTCGACCAATATTGTCCAAAATTGTATTTTCTTCCCCCATCTCTCTCTTCCTTTACTCTTTGTTCGATAGACACGACTCGATGTTGATTTAAAATCAATTCTTCGCATCTGGTGATTCTTCTTTTAACTTTTCTTATTAATTATCTCAACTGTTTATACAGAAACCGTGAGAAAGAACCATTCGTAAAGTCGTCTTCGAGATAAGACAATAAGACAATAACGTAATAATTCTTGTATATATATATTTTTAAAGGCTAAGATGATGAAAAGCGTGGGTTAATTCAAGTAAAATATCCTCTGATACTGCTAGATACACAGGAAGCGACTCAGAAAATGTTTTTCTTTCTGCCAGGGAAATTAATTATATCTTTAGATCATTTTTTATCATCAACCTGACTAAGTAATTCTACTTTTTTTTGCTAGCCATTCAGCTCCTACTCTGAAATTTACACCTACAGTCTCTGAAGTGGTTCTCATAGTTTTTAACATTAATTAAGTGAAAACACTTTCGTACCTGTTGACGATTTTTTTTTTAATTTTAAAGCTGAATAAAACTAAAATGAATTTTTATAAGAGGTAACTGTAAAATTTAATAAATTGTTCGGTTAACGGTTAATCAGCCATCGAAAACTTGATGCATAAATTTTGATGATGAATGTTTCTGGTGCAATAACTTTTTTTTTAAATATTTTTTTGTTATTTTCATAACGCGATTATTATTAATTTTTTTTTCGTTTAGATCGTTAAGAAAGATTATAATTATATAGAATTAAAAATATTTAAGAAAAGTTTTCTTCCAGTAAATTTAAAGTACCAAAATAAGTAGAAAAAATTATTATATTGATGAGTTTTCTTTTGTATCGCACCACTTCAAAGTTTTTCTATGTTTGCATGAGATTATTGAAATTTTCTGTACACTGAATTTTTTTTATTTTCGAAACTCCTTTCATCTATGTTTGGCATATAAAATATAATAGCATCAACAACAAAAAAAATTGTTTACTTTATTTTAATGTTATTAAATATTTAATTCAGTTGCTATCAACAAACTGAGCTTTTGAAAATTATTTTTGGAAACCTTCGATGCTCTAAAATAATTTTCAACTGATGTTCTTCATTATTAACCATTTCTGATGCTCTTAAGTCATAAAAGAGCATCAAAAATGTAAATTATGCTGTTCCTGATGCTCTAAAATAATAATAATAACAATAATAAAACTTTTTGATGCACTAAAACAATAAAATTTCTGATGTTCTTAAATGATGCTCCTGATGCTCTAAGACAATAAAACTTTTTAATGCTCTAAAACAATAAAACTCAGACATTCTAAAATGCTGTTGCTGATGTTTTAAGCACTAGAGAGGTTGCTATCAACAAACTGAGCTTTTGAAAATTATTTTTGGAAACCTTCGATGCTCTAAAATAATTTTCAACTGATGTTCTTCATTATTAACCATTTCTGATGCTCTTAAGTCATAAAAGAGCATCAAAAATGTAAATTATGCTGTTCCTGATGCTCTAAAATAATAATAATAATAACAATAATAAAACTTTTTGATGCACTAAAACAATAAAATTTCTGATGTTCTTAAATGATGCTCCTGATGCTCTAAGACAATAAAACTTTTTAATGCTCTAAAACAATAAAACTCAGACATTCTAAAATGCTGTTGCTGATGTTTTAAGCACTAGAGAGGTTTTAGAACATCAGCAACAGCATTTAAGAGTATCAGAAATAGTTATGTTATATTTTTCTTCTTTGCAGCTTTATAATCTTATCTTCCTTATAAATTTATACTGTTTTTAATCATGTTAAATATTTGTTTAACAGCATTTTTTCATGTTTATGAAAAAATGCAGTATAAAGAAAAAATTCTTGTAAACATTATAAAAAGCATTCCAAATAAAAATCATGATTTATATAATATTTTCTAACTCTATTATATATATATATATGTGTGTGTGTGTGTGTGTGTACATATACTTTATATATATAGTATATATATATGTTTGTAACATCGTGCTTAGTTTATTGTAAATATTTTTACCGTAGTTTATTGTAAAACATGTTCTTTATTTATTGTAGACCATCCTATGAAATTTTTTTTTCTTCGAAATATTCGTTCCTAGAAAGGAAAGATGTTGTAGGTTATTTATATATAATCTTTTAGAAAAAAAACCATAAAAATATAATGCTCATTTTTAATAAAACAGATATTTACTGGAAGAAATTTCTGATCAACTTACAAAATTCAAGATTCCTTTCTTTTCGAATGGATATAAAAAATAATCTTTCTTATGGAACCAATTAATATTTTACTATCTTAATTAAATTTTTACGGTAAAAAAATATATGTAAGTATAAAGTTTTATCAGAAACGACATAAATATATTTTTATTTATATATATATATATCGAGAAGAGTAATCATCGGGATGCTCAGAATCGATCTTAGTATACATTAATAAATAACAATGTTCAATATTAAAACAATGCAATATTTTCGTTTTTTATTATTAAAGTTAGCTGTTCTCTATCGTTTTAAGTAATTTTTTAAAGAAATATTTGTTTAAATCGTTTAAATATATTGTAAAAATATTTTTAAATATTATATGTATATAAAGTGAATATTAATAATCAAATTTAGTATTATGGAGAAAATATTTACTTTATTATAGATATAGATCATAAAAATGTAACCAATCAATAAACATGATTTGCATGTTATATATAATTAAAAGATTTCACTACCTCCTACACATTCCTACAGAACATGATTAAAACAAACATAATTTGCCTAGGACAGGTTGAAGAACGTTAAACTTTAGAAGATTTTTGATTAATTTACGTCTAAAAAATATTTTCATAAAAGGTATAAAAATTTTTAATGCATTTTTATGTAGATATACTGTAGTTTTTATTGGATTATCCTCGAGAAATTCCACAAATGTTTATCCCCTCATCCACAAATCCTGTTTATTCCCCTTCTCTATGTCTTTCTCTCTCTCTCTCTCTCTCTCTCTCTCTCTCTTCTGAATTTAAAATAACCTGTCAGAAAGTTAATTTTAATAATAAATTAAATCTTCACTAATTAATGAGAAATTTCGGCTAAATAACTCATTTTCAAAATTCAAAATTCTCTCATTCGGTAAACCCCACGCATCTATCTTTCTGGTCCATTTAACCCGTTTCTACTTGGGTATTTATGTCATTATAATAATAAAAATTTTCGCATTCTTATACCTATATAAAATTCTTTCTCGTAATTCATCATATTGCAAACATATTGCTTTTTTTATATATAAGTGCGGGGTATACGTTTTAATTTAATTAGTTGTGGGTGCAACAAACTGCTGGGGGATTTTTATTCATACGTGAAATGGTCCATGAGAGAGAGAAAGAGAGAGAGAGAAACCCAACTCGTAACTCATCTTGTTGCATTAGTATATTAGCTTATACTTTGTATAAACAATTGCAGAATTTTGTAGTAAACAAAGCGGTTTTCTTGTGCATGTTTGTTGTATATCCAGCGCTATATAGCACAAATGTCTGAAGCGTGTGAGAAGAATGACAAAGTGACCAAACATGTTGCTATACATTACACACGGTTTGCTTATTCTAGTTCGCTACTGCTTCCGAAAATACTGTGTTATCCATTAGGTTGGAGAAGATATTTTTCTGCAGATTCTCTATACGCCCGTAACCTAATGGTAGTAGTTTCCTACTCCGAGAAAATATTCTTGCTGCCAACATCCCACATTCTAACAGTTCCTCAAGAAGTCATTTTATGTTTTTGCCTCTTTTAATATTGTAAATTTCTATTTTTTATAAGCAAATTTTATTATTTTACAATAAATTCTACTAAATTTATACGTTTAACGAATACCTTTGTAGCCATTTTTAATAAGCTTACTTTGGGATAAACACACACTTCCGAGGAATGTGTGACAATCAAATTTGTCTAAATAATTAAATAAATTTTTCCAAGATAGTTTTGACAACTTAAGACAAAAATTTACCAATGTAATGATTATAAATATCAGAAAAAAATTATTAAAACACAACAAACGAACTAAATTTTTGCATATAAAATATATTTACATATTTTTTGAACTTTTTTTGTATCAGTTACATTATATATATATTTTTTGAGTTTCTGTATGTAAAATAGTTTACATATCTCGAACGTTTTGTATATAAAATATATTTGCATGTTTTGTGAGTGCATATAAAATATATAACATTATGTGTGCCTTTTGTATATGAAATATTTTACATATTTTAAATTTCTTTATATATAAAATAAAATAATAAAAAAAAATTTATTTAAAATATAAAATTATATATTTTATTTTAAAAATATAAAAAAAAAATAATTTATATATATATATATAATTTATATACATACTTTGATCTTTTGTATATAATGTTTTACATACTTTGAGTATTTATTTACATTTTTTTTCTTTTTAAAAACCGCATTTACAGTAAACAAATCATTAATATTGTATATGTGCTCGAAATATTACTTTTGTAAGTTAGTTTACATTCAATATAACATTGTAAGATTCTGGAAAAATATTTTAATGGTTTATGTTTTAATAAATATTTAAAATATGCACAAAAGGAATTTGAAAAATTGGAAATAATGGGAATCTTCTTGGGGGCATCAGAAAATTTCAGAAATCCAAACACGTTTTGTTAATGAAAATAAATAAATAAAAATAATGATAACAATAAATATTGACAATTAAATTAATAAAAAGAATTGTTTTTACAGTGGATATAATAATAATTTTCCAGAAAAATATAGATGTTTGTAGTAAAACTCGATTAAAATTCTTTCAAGTCTAACAATTACTTACAGTTAAACAGTCACGTTTGGTAGTGCGTGACTGTTTTAACGCATCTAACGCTTGGAAGAACTTATAAATTTAGAAAAAAAAAATCTATATAAATATATTTAAATATATATTACTAATATTTTTGTGTATTTTAATCATTTAAACTAATTTTGTTCGTAACGCGATACGTATATAATCCCATATCGAAGATAATAGTAATTTCGTCGTTTGGTATAATGCGATTTTTAAGCTATTATGAAAAACTGATTTTATTCTTATGGGGAAAATAATAGTTGTCTCCAAGACAGTTTACAGATATATCCTCTTTCACGAGAAAGAAATTGGTTTAGTGTCACAAGATCGTGTATCTCTAAGGAGCATCTTAAAAAGAAGTTGAAGAACAAATTGATCGGTTTTCTTTACTTATTCAAGATCTTTTAAGTAGATTGTCTGGAGTCTAATAATTGAATTATTTATCGTCGGTGTAATTCATAATTTTTTAAGATAATTTAATAAATTCTATTTACTCTTCCAGTGTAATTACAACGAAAGTCGTATTTTATGACATATGTTTTTTTTTTTTTTTCTTCTTCTTCTACTTCTCCTTTTTACTGTCTGCCGCGATTACCAAACTATTAAATTCGTCTTTGATTTAATAAAATTTTGTTTTTTTGTTATACAGAATTTTATAATGGATCCAGATAGCAAATTCGAAGCAGATTTACTCTTTTTATTCCATTCGAAATTCTGTTGGAACCATATTTTTTTTTTTAGTTTTTGTTGTGGAAGTCACGTTGTCCTCGGTTCTTTATTTTCTTGTATACTCCGTGGAAAATATGTTAAAACATCGATTTATCGAGAAAATCATGCGATTTCTTTTATTCCCAAAATTCACTTTGATAAAAAGAAATAAAAATAAAAATTTTTAGCGTGCAGGAAATCTTTGCATCGATTCTTCTATATATACGTAAACATTTTTTTATTGTTATAATTCGACGTAATACACGCTAGATTACGGATGATAATCAGAATATCGTCTATAAATCATCCAGAAAATGCAATAATAATCATAATAATAATAATCATTAAAGATATTTAACAATGGAAAATTTAACAGAAAGTAGAATGCGGACATATAAAAATCGACAATAGAAGCAGAAGAAGAAAGAGAGGAAGGGGAGGGGAAAAATATAATAATAATGTAACATTAAATTCTCATTTAAAAGTGCAAATCGAAAAGTTTCTATCCGGAAAGTTATAATTTTGTAAGGAAAATGATTCAGATTTATGATTTTTCTTATAAGATTCGTAGAATGGTGATCACATCCAGGTGACTCGACATTGCTCACAAACATGTCAACTAAATCTGCCATTGAATAACGGATATGTACTTTTACATCCGAATAGCTGTCATTTTTTTTTACTATAAAATCGTTCAAAATGTAATTGGAAAAATTTTTATTCGATTCTACCATATATATAAGCAATTCTGAATTTGACTCGTTCATTTGTCTGCTTGTAAATTGTTCGTGAAATTTGTTTCTATTTTAAGATTCGTGCTTCGTTAGAACGAAAGAAGAGTTGTGAATGCTGATTTATTCATTCAAGCTTCACTGGAACCATCCCCACCAAAAAAAAGATGTGCGAGTACTGCTACAGTGTCAAAGAAACTACTTGGCTTCTTTGACATTGTAGCAGTATTCACGCATTTATTTATTTATGTTTTTCTGTTCCAATAAAGCTTGATGATGTTACTATAGCAGCATTCGCAGCATCTCCAATTGACACTGTAGCAGTATTCACGCATTTATTTATTTTATTTTTTCTGTTCCAATAAAGCTTGATGATGTTACTATAGCAGCATTCGCAGCATCTCCAATTAAATTGACAAATGCGTGAGACATTAAGACAATTAAACAATCTATTCATCTTTATCTCGTTATAACTTTCTAATTTGTGGAGTAATACCTCACTTACAGTAAAATTTAAGTGCTGTTTGCACTTATCTACACGTTTAACAGTACAGAAATTAATTTAAGAAAAAGAAATTCTTGGTTTCTGTCGTGAAAAATTACTAAAGTAGCATCAGTTTGGTCTAGAAACTATGGAGATAGTCGTTACAAATGATCTCTTAATAAACCACACTTTCACGAATTTAATTCATGTTAAAAACAAAGAGAAATGGTTAAAATTGAAGATTTATGTATCTGAAACATGCCTGAATTTAAAAATTAACGAAAATTGTTGTATTAACGACAGGTTTCTGCTTAAAGAAAAATTAGAGGAAAAAAAAATGTGGTCTGTAGAATGTTTGTGACTTCCTGTATGGTTAATATTCCTTTGAGAATATCGATGATAAAAATTGGAAGAGAATAAGCGATGCGAAAATTTTAAAAGTGGATTATAGTTATCAGAACGGCGATAAGTTCTTAAAAGAGTTTAAAAGATATTAAAAGAAAAGTAGATTTTCTCTAAAATAATCGAAACAGAATTTAAAAAAAAAAAAAAAAAAATATCGGAAAGGTAAATAGATTTTTACCTTTCCCGATATCTGATGCTAATCTTGTTCTTAAGCAAACAAGATTAGCATAAGAACTTTAAAACAAAAAAAAAATACTTCGTAATAAACTTTTTTATGTATAAAAAACAAAATAGATGTAGACATAGTACTGCTTTAAGAACAGTTTTACTTTTTGCTAGGGATCTAAAGCTATTTTTCTTGAAATATTTTCCAAACTTCTCTCGCTACTCTTCTAGAATTCATTTTTGCTTTTCTGAGGATCTACTTTCCTTTCCAGTTTTTTTTTTTCACTTATATATATATATGATATATTTCTACTCTTTTAAGCTTTATTTTTACTCAAAGCAGCAGTTACCATTCCTGCTGCTTAGAGTATCTGAAAGGATTCTTAAACAGCAGATATACCAAAAAAGTTTTCTTTAAAAAAAAAAGCAAAGAAAATCGATATACTCAGAAATATATAAAAATGAATCATCCGAATATGAAAAATAATAATAAAAAATTAATAAAACTGATAGTATATATCAATACCAATTTTTTATAATTTATAGATTTGTTTATGAATATTCAAATTTGCAAATTTTGTATATTTAAATATATTTTTATACAAATTTAAACTGCATTTTCTGTCTCTCGACTCGTTTGTTCATTAGCAATTCTATCGGCTTCATTTTCTATGCTTCTCATTTAATATCCAATTAAATGCATTCGTTCATAGATCGATTATATATTCTCTCTTCTCTCGGCGAGTTGCTTCTTCCCCCCTTTTTTTTTGCTTCTTTTTCTTGCAAATCTTCCTTTCATCCATTAACGCTTTAAAACACGGTTTAAATTTACTATTTGCTCGGTTAAAGGACGGTTAAAGAGAATTAAATTTTTATGAAATAGGAGATTCTAAAAGGTCTCTACCAGTTTCACTCTCTTCTACACTTAAATTCTTTTTATCATCTGGCTAATTACATAATAATAATTTATTTACATAATTTAATTATTTATTCAACGGTCGGTACAATATTTCGAATTGAATACATCATAAAAATTTGCTGTTTTTGCATGTTTTCACATATACACCAGTGCAATTTCTACTAGTAAATTTGTACATGATTCTTTATTTTCTCCCATTTTTTTTGCATGTTATCACCTATATATCAGTGCAATTTCTATTAGTAAATTTGTACATGATTCTTTATTTTCTGGCATTTTTTTTTGCATGTTTTCATCTGAAGCGCTCTTAATAAACCACACTTTCACGAAATTTTTCATGTTAAAAAACAAAGAGAAATGGTTAAAACTGAAAAATTACATTTCTGAATTTAAAATTAACGAAAATTGTTATATTAGCAACACGTTTCTGCTTACTAGTACGAATTTACTAGTAGAATTTTACTGGAAAATTCGTATATGATTCTATATCTTCTCGCATGTTTTCACCAATACACCAATGCAATTTCTACTAGTAAATTCGTAGATAATTCTTTATTTTCTTGCATTTTTATATATATCTGATATATAAATGCAGGAATCCTTTCTAGTGCACATCATGTCTGAAATACTTATTTTGCATTGCAAACATGTAGAAGTGGATGCTGTTCCATATTCTACAATAGATTAGACGACATAAGTGAATGCGAATTTAATTGATGTTTCAACAAAATCAAGAACGAAAAGAATTTTCTTGATATGTCCAATACATTAGTGCTCACTGGAAAAGTCATGTCTTCTTTCCATCTTTCTATTTTCTTTTTTTTTTTATTATTTTTATTTTTCCAAAATTTTGCCATCATCCATCACCAGGAAGAACGGCTGCAAGTGAGAAAGTTTGTGACAGATTTTAATGGCATAATAATTAGAGAGAGAGAGAGAGGAATATTTTTGTTTCGTTTAATTTGAGTAAATGTTTTAAGTGTACTTTGGAATTACAAATAAAGTAAGACGCGAACAGATGAATTTTGACTGAGAATGATGTAACGATTCACTTACTAATGGACAAAATATATCGTTATATCTTGGTATTCCGTCGATTTGGGATGAGATTTTTTTTAGAAAAAAAAAAAAAGTTTAAAAAAAGATCGTCCTAATGCATTTTCCATGAGTAGTAAGCGTTTATCAGTCACATATATCCTTTGCTGCAAAAGATCCGATTGTTCAGAAGAGAAAGAGAAGGGGGGAATAAAAGATATAAGTGAGATAGAAGAGGGGGAAAAAAGGTACAATTTCGATATGGCACAATAACGTAGCAATAAATTTGATTGTGGCACATCATTTTTTCAATTTTACGGAAATTCAGTTTTAGTTTGGACATCAGAAAGACATCTGGCTGGTTTCAATTTTAGTCTTTTTGGCAGTTCGTGCATTTGCTACGATGCCATTTTTCGTCCAGAAAGTCGCAATAGTGTTCCATGAGAATCACTAGTAACGGGTCGGCGAGCCCATTAAAAGCCTAGACAGACCACCTGTTCGCTAACAATTTTATAGAAAGAAGAGAAGAAGAAGAAAAAAAATTTTTTTCTTCTTTTTTCCTCTGCTGTAAAGTAAAAAGGACACGTCTACTGTAAGGTGGTGAAAAATATACCTTTAACAGTGTTCCTGTCTGGATACTTTAGGCTCGTTTTCTATCATTTTTCTCTATTTCGTATATATGTATTTTTTTTTATAAATTCTACAAATATTTTTCTTTATCTCGGCCGAGAAAACATTCAATCAGTTTTAACAAAAAATATTTTTTAAGTGTTATTAAAAATAGTTTTATTTCCTTCTCTTAAATTATTAATCAATACTCCAGTTCAAACAGCTTAACACGTCCAAACTGTCCTTATTGTACAACTACATAATATGTTAAATTAATTATTAAATTTATAATGATTTACCGCTCTAAATTCCTCCTTACTAGTGATAAATATTATTGATTTATCGCTCCAAATGCTACCTCACTCGCTTCCTTTAAGAACGATAAATGTTGGTGTGATGTAATGCTGCAAACTTTGCTCTACTCGCTCCCTTTATGAGAAGCGATTAATAGTGATCTACCGCTTTAATTACGGCTTAGTTTCTCTCTTTTATAAAATTTGCTAGTCCAGCAAGCGATAATATTCTTTTAAAGTAGCACAATCAAGTATGATGTTTGCTATACATTAACGTTAACAATATAGGTCTCACCGGAGCGATAGATCGTACTTGTAATTAGTTTCGATACTTAAACTTTTATTATTTCGCATACTCAAGATTAACCGTTCAGATAACGTTTAAATGGAGTAAATATTAATTAAGAGAGTTAATTTGTTAACGCTTTAAATGTCTTTCGAGACTCGCTTGCGATATTAACTAATAGAGCGGTAGATCACCGACGAAACTCCTCTTAACAATTACAGAAAAACAATTATAGATTTTTTTTCCTCAAAAGATAAATAAAAGATGACAGTAACGACCCTTAAAATTTTTTTTAAAATTGTAAGTCAATGCCTTATTTTGAGCGACATAACGAAAAAGTGGTACTCAAAATAACTAAGAGCAATTTTTCTCCTTCAATCGAATCAACTCTAAAATTTTTTTTTCCCTCAAAAGATAAATAAAAGATGACAGTAACGACCGTTAAAAATTTTTTTAAAGTTGTAAGTCAATGCCTTATTTTGAGCGACATAACGAAAAAGTAGCACTCAAAATAACTAAGAGCAATTTTTCTCCTTCAATCGAATCAACTCTAAAAATTTTTTTTCCTCTCCTCGTTCTTTCTATATTTTGTTTCTGTCGATCTAACGAATTAAATCCGATACTGATTTAATCCAGACACATAATCGCTTCTAATCTAAACAGCTGAAAACAGTTTGAGAAGAGAGTACTTATCAGGAATGTGTTGTTTTGTAACTAGAACCATATAACAAAGATCAGAATTTCACTCACCTTCAGATAAAATGACTTGAAAGAAAGAATAAAACTTCCTGTTCCAAGTAAAACCGTTGGAAACAGCATAGCAGCACTTTACTTTCATCAGTTTACTTCCAACTGGAAAAAAAAGACCCTTTATTCAGTGATTTGGAGTAGAAATCCGGAAATTGGTTCCTTCGCGACGCCATTTTTGATCCATTTCTTAAGTAAATCGCTAGTTCAAACAGTAGAGAAAGAGAAAAGTAATAATAATAACTTATATATATATATTTAACATTATTCTATATAAAAATGGCATAAGTTCAGAATATTAAAAAATTCTGAGAAGCGATACCATATTTTAAATTTATCATTTAAATTCTTTAAACTAATAAAAGATTTATGTTAAAATAGATTTATTTATAAATCTTTATGCAAAAGACCAAGTAAAAGTTTTTACTTCGCTTTGAGTTATTTGCAAAATTGAACTTTAAATATATAATATTGCCATTGGAAAAAAAAAAGAAGAAGAAGACTTCATAGAATTGATCATTTGTAAGCTTCTTCTTTAGTCAAAGATGTTCTTGGAAAAAAAAGAAGACTTCATAGAATTGATCATTTGTAAGCTTCTTCTTTAGTCAAAGATGTTCTTGGATGCGTGTAACATTTTATTAAATTCCAAATGTGCTTGTATCTCCATCTGTTTCTTTATTTATGAAGGCTGAAATCTCGTAGGAAAGCTTGAAATGTCTTCTACTTTCTCGAGTGGCATTGACTTTGTTGTACAAAACCAGTAGCAAGAAGATCGGCGGGTTTTCTATACGTTTGACAGCAGGAAAAGAAAGATTCCCATAACTGTAGAGTTTTGGGATTTTTGGATTTTAGCTTAAGTCGTGAAAACAGTGATTCTACAGCAGTTTTCATCTCTTAGTGAAATTTTTCTTGCCGTATTATATATATATATATATATATACAGAAAAAGAGGATTATATTTTGATGAATGATCTGACTTTATTCAGAAAAATGGGGAAGGAAGAAGTTAAGTCTGTTTTGAGTTTAGTTTCTTTATGGGGGAAAAATAAAACATAACATATAAAGTTATAACAATGCGAATTTTGTGTGTATTGTACCAAAAAATTGATGCGTCGAATTGATGGCACCATTTATAACAATGACATTGGACACTTTCGGATGTAATCATAAAAAAAAGAATTGTTCTAGATGCCTTGCTTCACATTAATGAAATTGATGTCTCGAATATACCACATAAAACCATAACACATCGCTTCTCATAATGCCATAAAATTGCAATTTTATGGTAATCTATTAATGCAAAATTTAGATTTTTATCGTCTAGTTTTAAAAATTCGCAAGAAAACTTTATTCTGGCGAACAATTTAAAACTGTTGGCCTCCGATTATTATATGAAACGTTACAAATTTATGCAAAAAGTCTTTGTAGCGAAAAGATAAAAAAAAAATTAACTGATCAACGTTGTAAAGATCTCTTGTATCGATGCGTTTTTTATCGAGGTGACCGTTAAATTTAAATTTAAATTTACATAAAAAAATTACGCACGTGTTTATTACGTGATTAATTACGTCATATGCGAAGTATAGTTTGCAGAATTTTAATTAATCAGTCATTTGAAGGTATGTTTGTTCAGAGAATCGAATTGTTCGCATGATTGGAAACACGTGTTTGTTTTTGGTATCCTGTAGAGTTAGCATACGATTTGTTTAAATAAACTTAGGATTACATTCGTTTACATGATAAGAATTCCTGCAACTTGTAAATCTTTTGCTTTAAACAAAGAGAGCGCAATCGAGAGAATTTGTAGTGACAAGATTATTTTGCAAAACACTGAGATGCAGATTATTGCAGATTATTTTGCATAATTTTTTTAACGAGACAAATTTACTAGGTAAGCTAGTTATATTAATACTTTAATCGCGTATATATATATATATATATTTAACAAGGTACTCTCGATTAAAAGCTGCAACTCAGTTACCGTTAGTTATATTAATACTTTAATCGCGTATATATATATATATATATATATATTTAACAAGGTACTCTCGATTAAAAGCTGCAACTCAGTTACCTAGAAAATAATATCCTCTAACAAGATAACTAATCCGACTTGGTATTTCAGATCAACCAAATGCCCCCCATCTAGGTTGGCCATACTGTCTTAAACATTTCAGAACTGTAAGCCTTAGATCAACCTGGGAATTGGCTGCTGGTCAGGCAATCGTTAGCTTGCCTTTGCCCAATCACCTGAGGTATCTCTGAACGATGGTGTTCGATTTTCTTGGCACTAGTCATCTCCAGTTGAAGAGACTCGGCTCCTATATCGGAATAGAATAACTGTGCCGTTTATCTCCACTGTTAGTCCACAAATCAATCTAAAGTTCTCACAGAAGCCATTTTTTTCCTTCCCCGTTTTGTTAAGACAAAGTGTTGCCGCTTTACATACGGAATGCCGAATAATATGGCATGCAAGAAAAATTCTGAATAATGTACAACACACGAGATTGTTATTTTATATTTTGTGGAAAGAATTTAATACAAAAAATGATCTTGTGTAAAATTAGCACGCAAATACGCGAAACATAATTAGAGAAAAGTAAAAAGATAAATTTGGATTTAGTTCGAATGGGTTTAGAATGGATAACGGTCCGTTTCCACACCCTTTATTTTGATTACTTATCCGTTTTAATGCTTAATTCATGCAGGTGATGCCACTCGCTATTGATAGATATTCACGACTAAATGTCTAGAAGTGAGCAGATAAGCTTCAGGAATTATGGTAGTGAAATCAATAACTGGAGTAAATGAAGGGAGAAATGGAAAGGAACCACTGGTTCAGTTTCCAAAGTCGTTTGCTACGATAGCTGTTGGTTGAAGAGAATAGAAAACTCATTGTTATTCCGGACGGTTCCTTTGGAGAGATCTACACACATTTATGCACAGCAATCGATTTTAAATTAGAGAATAGTCAGCTGGAGATCAAATGAACAAGTACTTGGGTGGATGGGTTGGCAATGCCGGTGGCACATTTCGTAGTTATCTTGCCTTCCTGTGCAATTTGCCGCTTCAACGCTGCTCTAACGTGACTTTACAGTGTCTCATTGGTCGAATTTGTAGATTTATAAATAACTTTAAAGAGAAATAAAAAGAAACAGGAAAAAAAAAAGAAAGAAATCGGGACACGTAACGCTATGAGAATATTCTATCTCGGAACAGATGCGGTATACAACTAATACATTTGTTTTTGAAAATGTATGTTGGTATCTGATATTGTATGCGTATATCGAAATTTTAAATTGTAAAATGTATTCCTCCACGCATTTAAATTTATTCTGATAGTCGGTGCCTTGAAGTGGATAACGTGATATATTGGAGTACTACATACATGATAATTAGAACCTAGAATGAAACAACACGTGTTTCGATGATATATCTAACTTTATATATTGTAACTGTTCTTTTTATTCTAATATTCTTAGAAAGAATACCATGTATAAATCTACTAATCTTTAAAAAAAAAAATTGCTTCTTACTTTCCCCCCGATTTCTTCTCTATGATGCATACTTCTGCCCAAAATTTGCATCTAATAGTGAATTATAATTACAAATCTGCATTTTTATAAGGAAAAATCCGTCTTAAGTTCTTTGCGGAATATTTTAAACTATTTTTTGTAATTTGGTAACTAAAATTATATATATTTTTACGCTCGCAACTCTTTAAAGAAACGTAAACTGCCGGAAAAATTTTGGTGATGTCTACGTGCTTTATGTTCTGTATATGTAAATAGAGAATTTTTTTTTTTTTGGACGGACAATTTGAATTGTTAGACAGGATATAAAAACGACGAGGCAACGATTTAAAGTATACAATGGGTGTGGCTGTGATTGAATGAACATGTACACGGAATACAGATAGAAAAATTATTGATTGTTGCATAGAAGTCAGGCCAGAGACCGAACTATAATAAAGGGAAATTGTCGCTCTCTCAACAATTAGTAACTGTCTGGTGGTTTGGATAGAAAAGGTCGATGGGAACATTGATGTCGTTATAATGTATCAAGTAGAGATTCCATTCTCATAATTCATCGGTGGACTCTTATACAATCCCTTACAACTATTTGAATTATGCAGCAATATTAACAAATATAAATTATCTGCAAACGTCTACTGCACATATAAAAATATTAATTTTATTTCTGTACACGTACAGTTTTTTTCAATTTGGCGGTTTTGTACGTGTACGAAATTGTATTAATACTTTTGAAAACTTTTTCCACTCGATATTCGTTTGCGTTGTATCGTCCTTTACGCGACGTTCGTTAGGAGCTTTAAAAAATCCTTAATATCAATTGAAAACGAACAATTAATAACCAATCGAAAAGTTTTTCGATATTAAATACCCACTTACGACCGAAATACTCAAAAACTTCACCAGATTCGACGAAACAAATCTTATCCAATTAACTTTATTATTTATCTACCAAAGTACGTTTTTAATATCAAACTCTAATTAATAATCCAATTAAAACCGTTTTACTTAATGTGATATTGATATTTCTAGAATGATAATCTCATTTAGTGTCTATATAATAATTATAATATTCGTACTTGGAACTTATTGATGGCATCAAAGGGCATTAAACTGAATCACTTCTCCACAATTCATTAATAACTTTCTGGTTTCTGTTTAATCCGAAGAAGAAGGAGGAGGAGGAGGAAGAAGGGGGGAAAATCGATTTTTTTCTTCTTCTTTTTTCTTTCTGACGTTATTATAAAGCTATCAGTACGTTTTATTTTAAGATTTGAACAAATTCCATATTAATTATCAAATTATTAATGATGCAACTGAATTCAACAGTACTAAAGAGAAAATAAATATTGGGGAAAGAAAGCTTAGAGTTACCTTAATTGAATGATTTGTTGTTTCGACAAGAAGATAAAAAAATTTTTTCTCTCTTCCCTCTCTAGAATGTTTTTTTATTTTTTTATTTTTTTGAAGCTTCGATGTTATTGGAAAAGTCATTAGACATTAACGTAACTGTTACTGGGTAGTTAAAAGTAAAGAAAGAAACGTGTCAATCTAATTTATCTATTATTTTGTTCCTAAGTTAAGTTGGATGTAACCAAATATTAAATGTCCACTTAAACATATTTAAAAATGCGTTTATGGTTAACATAAAATTCCGATTTTTTACATTTCTCTCTCGTCTTGAATCTGCGATGCCAAGAATTGGATTATCTTGTATAATCGTTGTTTTAAGTTGTATAGCGTATCAATTCATTGTCGTAATATATTACAACAATTCGTGGAAGACTATCGGCATTTAAGGAAGCAAAAAAACAAATTTTTCGATTTAAAAACTTCTTTTGCAAGGCATTTTCTCACGCTTCATTACTTACGTCGTAACAATCCGAATTTAAACAGAGTATTGCTCGATAATCGGATATTTAAACATATTGAATACTGTCATATTATTATTATTATTTCTCTCAAAGAACTTATACCTCTGTAAGTTCGTTTCTGCTCAGTTAACTCCTTATTGTTCTAGTGACGTAGAACATATTAGACTTTATAGACAAGCCAACAACAAAAGCTAAAACCCCACTCGCTTGGATAAAGACAAAATGGCATTTACCAATCAATATATAGTATTTGTGGAAGATACGAGAGTGAGCAAAGCAACGATATAATATTATCAGTTTTTCGATTATTATTTTTTTCTTTACCTTCTTTTGATATTTCTACTCCTTTTGAGCAATGATCTGTTCAATCAGTTAACTGTTCACCACGTATTCTCTTGGTAAATCAGAAATATTTCTTTATAGTTTGTATACGCTGTACAGTACGAGTACTATTATATTATACTCACTTATCTGCGAAAATAATAATTTAAAAAAAAATTTTTATTATGCATATGTGTATATATAAATTTGCATAATTAAACTTAACCATTAAGATTTTTTCTGCATTTTTTTTTTTTCTTTCTTATTTGCACGATTTTTAAATTAAGTTCTACGTTTCCGTTTTTCGAGAGTTAAATAAATTTTCCTGTGCTAAAAATAAAATATTTTTGTTTTAAATTATGTAAATTATAATTTTTATAATTAAGAAAATAGGTAAGTTTTCTTATAAATTTAATATATAATTATTTTCCTTCCTTCTCTTCAGTCATATTTATGTTTCGATCATCATAAAAAAAATCGATTTTACTCAAAATTAAAATCGATTTTTGAAAAATATTACTAGATTTTTTAAAAAACTCGATCGATCTGATTGTTTTCAAAAATTAATAATCGATTTTTTTTTTTTAAATTAACCGAACCGATTTTCAATATATTAGAAGAAAATTTTCGGTTGAAGTAACTTACTGAGAAAAAATCTCAATAATTTTCTCAAAAAATAAATACAAAATTGTTTCAGATTTTCTTATAGTTTTTCTTTTTTAGTTCTTAAAAATATTATGAGCTTTACTATTTCCAGGTTGAAGGCATTAAGTTTTCAGGAGTGCAATTTCACCGAAACAAAACGAAAAATTTCTTTAATTATAAATATTAAATTTTTGTTCCTTTTTTTTTGTGTTTTCATTAGAGCTACTTGATCAAAAATAAAAGGAGTACAATATGCAAATTTTTCTTCTCAAGTTTCATTAATATTAACACAAAAACGCCACTTACAGTAGAATAATAAACACCGCAACTTAATAATAAACCTAATAGACTATGGCACGATTCGATGCAAAATGGATTCGATTTAATACTTGCTAGAGTTTTCTTCGTCTCGACTCTCCATTATTTCTTGACCTAATGTAACGTCCAATGTTCTATCACTCCAACATAATGGTTGCTTTTAGAGATAGCAGAAACATTGAGTTGTAAGTATTCTCTACAGGTGTAGTCTTGAGTACTCAATGGCATTAAGTCCTAGAATCCTGTTGCCATTTCAGCATCGTTGTCTACCATAATGTAGCTTTATGGCCTTCGGTACAGGGAAGACAAAATCGAGCTTTGCAACCCACAATTTCGTTGCAATTAGATAATAGGAAGGTAGACAGTTAGATCTCAGATAGGACCCAACACCCTGTAGGTGCTGCTATCATTTATTCCATCCGTGGGATTACCTCCATACTGGCAATCTGGGTGGTTCCAAACAATCGATTTTCTATCAAGGCAGAAGGGAATATTATTATCGATAATATAATCAATCATTATTAATTTATCTTATAAACTTTTATTATGTTAATTATCTAATGTGTACAGCGTATTTTTTATGAAATAAAACTCTCCATCTTTTTGAAGATTCATATTAAAAAAAAAATGTTTTCAATCAAATTTTACGCTAAATAATCACTTGCATTCGGTTTTCTTTGCAATACTTTTCTATTAATTTTGGAAGCAGAGTTTACTTTATGAAGATTTAACACCCGAAGTTATTTTTCGTGTAATTACACAGGATGACAAACAGTCGGATTATCAAGTAATTTCGAATTATAAATAACACTTTTCCTGCATTCAGTTAGGAATGTCGTTTCTATAAATCGATACGGGAGAGTTAGAAAACTCTTAAATAAATGTTTAATCGTAAAATATGATAACATTCATTAATTTTAACAGTTCGAAGAATAATAAACGAATCTTTCAGCTCGAAAAGATTTAATTTTATAATTAAGTACGATTAAATAATCATATTTTTTTAATGCTTTTGTGCCATTTACCTGAACGTGTTCTGCATCAGAATGTGGTCACATATTTCTTTTTTTTTTTTTTTTTATTACTGTCATAAAAAGTATCGTTTTTCGTATTGTTTCTATATATATTTTTTGGCTATAATACATGGTATCTAGGCAGTTTATTTGTAACAGTTTGGTATATATATCAGTATGGCTTCGCTGGAGAATTATTGCTTTATTTTACTGTTGTTTGTTTTCGATAAGGTTTCACTTTTTTTTGCTTTTTTAAAGCGATATTTTCTGTATCGTAACTGCTGCCAACATTATATGTATTTTTTTTTTAACAGCACACGTCACGTCGAAGACTAGATAAGTGATATTAAACTGATTATCACAGTTATAGATACAAATATTTGAAAAGTGCATATCAGAAAGATAAAAGGGCGGTAACGGTGATTCAGTGGAGCGTCGAACTAACGTGTGGTTCTATCTACCATTAATGTTACCCAAATCCATTATTGTAGAATATGTCACAGTGGTACACCTATGTATTCCTAGAATGTTGCCTGTCTAGAGCAATTCGCTCATGTGTATATCATTGACTTGTTACGGATTACCAGTTATTCGAGTAAATTATCGATTGCCATTAATATAGGTGGAAGGTTTTAATATTCACAGTGTAACTCTATCGATTCTTTCGGTTATAAATTACAAACAGTATTGGATGATGAATTTTTAATGTTTCTTCGTCTAGGGTATTTTTTTTATTCTCTCTCATGTAAAATAATAGTAACAAAATAAGTTTATATATAGATATTTTTATGTTTTGCCACTTTCGAATCTTCAGGAAGAAAGAAATGATGAATGAAATCGTTCCATTTTTACTTCGCTTAGGTATTCATACAATCATAAATTTCTGTGGCGTGAAATCTTTGTAAGATAGGCATTACTTTATAATACAAGGAAATGACTGGATGGGGTATCTTTCTCTTTGTCTCTCTCTCTCTCTTTCTCTGTGTAGTTAACAGAGATATACACTTAGAACTGATCCCTTAATGCAAAAGTCTTGTTGAGTGAAAACGTGTAAGTCTTGATGGTTCAAACATACATCAATTGTAATCATGGTAAATTTACGTAACTGTGCGAGAAAAGAAATTAAGATCATTTCAACTTTAATGAATGAAAAGAATTTACAAGGTTTTCTGTTTACTGACTGTAATTAACTTGGGTAAGCAGTAAGAACCCGGGTCTTAATAGAGTATGGCAATAAAATGGTAATTTAAAGTAATAGACTTTCATCTTTTCTTGTTAGTTGAGAAAATACCCTTTCACTCGAGGGTTTTAATTCGAATAATTTATTAATTATGATAGCATTTGATACCAAGAATAGTTTTGGCTCTTTTATATCAATGCAATTAATTATATTTAATCGTCATTAATTAAGAAGTGAGTGATTTAAGTTAACGCGGTCTGATCGTTTAAATCGAAAGAAATTAACGTGACGTTACTAAGAGATATTAATCTTTATGCGACACCATCGATTATCTTAAGAAATTCTTCTATCGTGCACAATGCCAGTTTAAATTTTTGCAAATAAAACTTTTTTTGCATGAGTATTGCACGCTTTTATGAGTGTAAAAGCGTAAAAAAGAGAATCGTATCCGTTTCCTAACGAGTTGCATTGAAGCTGGCATCTTATCAATGAGGATGAGGGAAAGAAAAGTCGGACGTGTCATTCAGCTGGAAGCTACAGATGAAGGGATGGCAAACTGACCATTCTTGATGATAATTGACCGTGTGGTTTGATCTGCTTCTATATGTGAGAGTCCATTCTCTTACTAATGCTGCATTTGACACTGATTGCTGAACAGAAATGTCTCATTGATCCAACCCGCCGATTTATATAGTAATTTGAAGGTATTGAAACATCTCACCCGCACAATTACCACCAAAGTGCCATTATCGTGTGTCGTTCTAACCTGCGTGACATCGTTAAAGGATATAAATTAGTGCAGATTGAGTAAACTATCTTTTGTCTTCTTCTTCTTCTTCTCATTCCTGGGATGGTGTCTACTCTAATTCAAATATTTAATCAGGGGATGATCGTTTAAAAATTTTTGCATAAGTTTTATCGCCACTTCTCTTATCTTGATCGATCTGTTGACTTCCTTATTCTATCAAGGAGTATTTTATAATGCTATTCATGTTAAGACAAGTAACTATCAGTTAGATCTTAGAGAATTTTAACGACTTTATAAAAAGAACCGAATCTGAAAGACTCGGTTTCAACTTGTGATTGAAAGTGCTGATAGCAGGTGATGGATATCTTCCTGAATTTTTTTTTTTTTAATAGTCATTTGCTATATAACCTTCTCCACCAAATCTCTAAAAAAAATGATAAAAGGTTTAAAAATTCAAATTCATTTTCTGATATTAAATCTAATAAAAATAACATATTTCAAAGAAAAATTTTCCTTCCATCGATTTATAATGCATCCAAGAAAAATTATGGAAGTCAATAGAACAGAGATAAAGGATAAAGTTATATATATTCTGAAAAATTATCGATGTTCTCTTCTCTTTCATTAATTAATCTTATGTCATAAATCTAATATTAAAAAAGCGCAAAAATTAAAATTTTAATGTATGAGAAATTATACTTTTCTATGTGTACTCTGCAAAAATTCGTTTATGAAACTGCCTCCAGATATTCTTGGCAATGTGTACTGCCCGAAGAACTTCTCTCAATATTTTGCTCGTGTAGCACATCATTCTATCAAATTTACTATAATTAACTCATTAGTTTCTACTAAATTGATTGACAACTGGTACATCAACCCATGAGATTATTTTAACCTGCAGGTAAATGCTACTAAAAACCATTAATTTGTTGTATCTACTTAAAATCCACTAAATTATTTTCACAAATTAAACAAAGTACTTTGCTCCTAGATATGTAAAATCCATGCAATTTATCCTTCGAGGGATACTTTTCACAGTCATTGAGTTTAACGTTTGTTTCCGATAATTCTTTGAGAAATATTGATCTTCCGGATACTTAAATAAGATTTAAGTTAGTTTATAATGTATTTTTTTTTTACTTTATTATCCTTTTTAATAACTTTCGCTGTCGAATCGTGTGCAGTAATGTCTAGATTAGATATTATTTGCTACAGATCGGAATTGGAAAACTGCCCATTCTCACCTGGAAGTTGTCTAGAATTTAATGAATTTTTAGGAATATTTTAATATATATTATTTCCGTAAATTTTCTTTAGATTTTTTTGTTCGACCTTTAAAATATCACGAAGGATAATATTGATTTTTTTATATAAAGTTCTTAAGTAGAGGAGGTAAAATACAAATGATGTCTTTAATGAGCAATAATAGAAAAGAAGTTAGAATAATTTTTGGATTCTTTTCTAACATGGTTAACTAGTTAAACAATCGATAGTTGAAGCGATCGTGATCGCTGTTGCAGAAAAAAATAATAATAATTTCGTTGTAGTTGAACGTAATAATTCTGTTCGCATAGTTTTCATATCTTTTCCAGCAAACCTTTGCAATGTTAATGGATTGGGTCACATACTGAGTTTATTTCGATCGTTAACTTATCCGAAAGTAGTTTGCAACATCTACTTTATGATTAATAACATTCATATTTTAAAAAATCATTTTATACTTTCAAATTTCAATAATTAAATTTTTGGTAAACTAAAAGGTTACCGATGTCCCAAAAATTATAAACTATTAAAAGCGTTTTTGATTTTATTATTTTTTAACATAAATTTTTACATGTTAGTGCTTAATTTAATGATAAAAAAAATATGTTTGCCATTTTTTCGTGCTACTTTTACGCAAGATTGATGTGCAACTTAGTAGTATAATTTAATAAATTTTCTTTTTAAATGATTATAACTTCTATACGAGAAAAAAAAAAAACAATAAATATCACATTATGTAAAAATTTATTTAAAAAAATTAATAAATTCGACCAAGAACATTTTTTTAACATATCAAGTCATGTTTTTTTTATATTAATTAATTTTTTTATGTAAAAAGGTAAAAAATAGCATAAGAAAATGATATTTAAGCGTCATTTATTCTTACACTTTTTTTTATGCAGGATACTTTAATATTTTTGCACGTATACGTGTCCCAAGAGATGTGATATGTAGGGATTAGTTAGCCAAAAATGTGGAGCCGATATCCATAAAAAAATTCGAATAAATCAAATTTTCAAGACCCTTCTAGATCCGGGGCCAGACAAAAACAGCCCTGCTTGTTGGCTTTCCAATATCTGGGCCTACATATATATGTAATACTTTTTTGTTGCAATTTTTGCACATATAGTTGCTTCTCTCGTACTATTTTCTGCATGTTTATTCTTATCTTTTGTTTGTGTACATAAAGCTCTCGAAAACGAATTTTTATTGATATAAAAATAAAAATTTGATTTAGAACTTTATTAATTTTTTATTACTTTATACAAACAATATATATATAAATTTCTGTTTAACTAGTTTGCATTTTTATGTACGATAATTTATTTACTGTTTCCTGTTCCTTTACCCCCCTGCTTAATTTATTTTTCGAACTCCTTTACTAGATTTTAAATAACAGTATTGAAGCGGTAGATATTTGTTTAACTAATCTTGTTTTTTTTTTTTTTCATTAGAGATTACTTGATACTCCTGCAAGAAAATTAATAATTTATTACAGAATGAAAATAAAAATCAGTGTGGAAATTTCCGGTTTTAATAAATAGTTTATAATAATCAGTAATTATTAAATTATTTTCAAATTATTGTAAACAAATTATTCGTTTTAAAATTAAACCGTCTTTTCTGCAACTGTTTCATCTCCACTAACTTCTCTCTTGCGACAATTTCCATAATCCTAATTACAACTTTAAAGGAGATCAGCTTTCTGTAATTAAGCAGGAAAACTCAATTAGAACATTGTTTCTTATTCAATCTCTCGCACATTTTAAAGCAACCAATTTTAAAACTACTTCGAACAGATGTTAAATTTCTAATGGCATTGTTTAATGCCATTGGAAAGTTTTGGGTTTAAATCTTTGAAAATCTACTTCTGCGTGTTACATAGTCAAAGAATTAATGATTTACCTTTATTTTTAACGATCTTCTAGCTAGTTCACTATTCTAATCGATAAAAAAAAAAGGTAAAAGGATTCTTTAGAGATTACTTGATACTCCTGCAAGAAAATTAATATTTTATTACAGAATGAAAATAAAAATCAGTGTGGAAATTTCCGGTTTTAATAAATAGTTTATAATAATCAGTAATTATTAAATTATTTTCAAATTATTGTAAACAAATTATTCGTTTTAAAATTAAACCGTCTTTTCTGCAACTGTTTCATCTCCACTAACTTCTCTCTTGCGACAATTTCCATAATCCTAATTACAACTTTAAAGGAGATCAGCTTTCTGTAATTAAGCAGGAAAACTCAATTAGAACATTGTTTCTTATTCAATCTCTCGCACATTTTAAAGCAACCAATTTTAAAACTACTTCGAACAGATGTTAAATTTCTAATGGCATCGTTTAATGCCATTGGAAAGTTTTGGGTTTAAATCTTTGAAAATCTACTCCTGCGTGTTACATAGTCAAAGAATTAATGATTTACCTTTATTTTTAACGATCTTCTAGCTAGTTCACTATTCTAATCGATAAAAAAAAAAGGTAAAAGGAAGAAGGAAGGGCGGAACTTAAATTCAAATATTATTTAATTATTTAAAATTTTGTCTCAATAATAATTACTTTAGTATTTTAAGTGTACTTTTATTAATAGTTGAGCACTACTAAATAAGCCCAAGCATATAAACAAGTTAATAACATTATTAAATAATTATAAATTTTGGATAATGAAATATCTTTGATTCACATCTCATATTAATTTCTATTCCTTATTTTAAAAAGTAATTTATAATTTTGTTTATAAAAAAAATAATAAGCATTATTATTTAAGAATTTGGTAATATATTCATATATTCTGTATTCGTGCATAACTGAGTGAGAATGATTTGTGATATAGATTGACTTTCATGAATGCATTTTGTTCTGCTTACTATAGAGCAAACTGGATATTTACTCCTTTTTTAGTACCTAATAGGGGAATGTGTGACTAATTGATAATTAAATCTGTCCTAATAATGAGGATAATATAAAAAATTATTGTGTTTACTGGGGTTATTGTGATCAGTGCAAATTCATTGCACAAATTATTAAAAAATGTGAAATTAATATAAAATTTTATTTCTGAATTGCTGGATTATGTCTTATAAATGTCACAAAATGTCTTTTAAGTAAAGTCTTTTTGCTTTCTAGTGTTATGAAAAATCCTTTTCCATTTTAGTATAAATTACAGTTCTGTAAAACAGACCTTGATAACTCAAATTATTCTGCAAGACAACTGGGGAATTTAGTTTTTCACAGGCCCCATATTACATAAAATAATATTTAAAATATAAAAATCATAACAGTTTATTTTTATATAAGGCTTTTAAGAATGGCAAGCCCATAACAATATATTTGATGTTTCATGGGTAAAAAATTGTTTGGAAATCCATTATCCAAAATTGTTTGGACATCCATTATATAAGACATAATCCAGCAGTTGTGGAATCTGATATTATTAGTGATATAAAAATCACATTGTGGGCCATGTGTTGGCTTTCCCGCTGTAAAATACAGTTTTTAAACAGAAGCATATCTTCTTAAATGAAAAAAAATATATATTTTGTATTTCTTCAATCATAAAAATACCTTTGAGATGTTTATATATAAAATTATATCAAATAAATCTAAAAATAGGTAAATGGCATATTAATATTTATTTATATTCAGGTGACCTCAATATAGATTTATTAATTGATCTAACATAATCATCATCTTCTATTAGCATATATTTATATATAATATATATAGAATATAATATATACAGAAATTTCCTGACTTAAGTAACACTTAGTTTCATATCAATATTATTTGTTAAATTTTATGTAAATTATACTATAATTAATGGGGTAAAATAAAGCATTTTATACTATAATCTACTACAAGATAATACATAAAATATAGTTATCATAACATAATATACTGTTATGATTCACATCATATGATATTTGATTTAATATAAGATAACTTTGCTATCAAGAGTTAACTATCAATAGTAATGTTATTGACAATATCATTAACTCTCATTACAGCAATGTCATAACTATTATTGCAATATTATGTTATAAAATTGTACAAAATTACTATTATTGTACTATTATTGCACCATAGTATAAAATTATTTGTTGTATACAAAATTATTATTATAATTTTTAAAATATAATAATTTATATTAATATACATAAAATAGTTTTTAGTTTTCATAAATTTTTGTATAGGCCTATATATAAATTAATATACTAAGAAGGAATTAATAAAACAGTATTTATTCATGTGAAAAACATTTTTGATTATATCATAACCAGTACTGGCTCTAGAATTTTCAGCACCCTGAGTGAAAATTTTTGTTGCACCCCCCCTCAAGTCGTCAGTTTTGATGCTCACTTGAGGAGGCACAATTGTCAGCAGACAGGGTGGCTGCCTAGTCTGCTCACAGTTTAAATTATGTATGTAAAAAAAAATTTTTTCTTACTACAATAATAATAATAATAAAACACAAAATGCACCACATCCTTTATCTGCCCAATCTTGTTGAGCCAGCTCTGATCATAATTATCATCTTATAAATAAAGTAAAATAACAATCCAATTATGCACTCTTTAAAATGTAATTTTAAAAAAATTATTTGTTTCTTACTACAATAATAATAATAAAACACAAAATGCACCACATCCTTTATCAGTGCTCTGCTCAATCTTGTTGAGCCAGCTCTGATCATAATTATCATCTTATAAAGTAAAATAACAATCCAATTATGCACTCTTTAAAATGTAATTTTAAAAAAATTATTACAATATAGAACCATTAAATTGAATATAGAGACCCAGTAGTTAAAGAAATGATGGTATCTATCTATCTTCTATATTATAATTAGTCAAATGTGTCTGGCTGGAGTCCCTTTTTCGGACGAACCACTGTACCGATTTCTATAAATATATAATTGATACTAACTTTGAAATATTGTTCATAATCTATTGCATTTGTTAGAATACTATTTGTTAGATTTTATTTACTGTTCTGCAAATATTTTTAATTTCAAAATTTATATTTTTTTTATTTTGATTTTTGCATCATATATCTAAAATGATCACAAAAACTATAGCACATTCACAAATTAAATTAAGTTTATTACTATATTAATAATAATGTTTTTGGTCTACTCATTTAGTCAACTGTTAAATCAAAGAGAATACTTTTTTAAATACAGCAGACTCTTATTAATCAGGCCTCTCTGTTCGATGAATGTGGAAACTATTCCACTAAGGTAGAATAGTTGTTGAAGGTGTTGTAAGTGATCAACATGTGTGGTGATTTCGGAACAGCAGAAGCATGGGACATTACAAAGATTTTCTAGAATTTTTAGTTTACAGATTAACGCATTGAGTGCCTGTGCTGTGTATATGCATCAAATATGGCAGAACAAAAAAAACATAAAAACAACAACAAAAAATTCAATCCTGATTTGTTTTAATCCAGCTTTTGCAAATCATTTTTTTGTGTGTAATCAGTGAAAATACCCCTCTGATAGTGAGTCCTAAATTTTTCCAGTTGCCAAAAATATTTTTTTAAAATTATATTTAAACAAACAGTTTATATTTGAACAGCTCAATAGAATTTGAAAATTATTTATCCCATTTTGTCAAGTTGTTATAAAAGTTATATAAGTAGTCAAATATACAGTTTATATTTGAACAGCTCAATAGAATTTGAAAATTATTTATCCCATTTTGTCAAGTTTATAGTCAAACCTGCTGAACCCATTCTGATTATATGATTCAATAAAAAATATTTTGAAAATTTTTGGAAAAAATCAATTTTTCTTCAAATAAGTTATAAAGTTCTGAAAATAAAAAAATATTGTAGATAAGAAAATTTTTGTTAATTCTATTAAAATAAACTAAAATATATTGGAATAGTTCATTTTTTTTGTTTTATTTTAATTTCGCTAAAATTTAGGAGAAAAGTATGAAAAAGAAACATAAATACCCTCAAGCCATTTAGGGCTGTGGCACTTTATTGTTTTACAGTCACTCCTTTCCCGGATAATTGTAGCCAAGTCTACTTTGGACATGGGTAAGTGGCGATAAGTTCAGAGTTACAATACACCAGTGGCAGTCCAATTAGAGGAGCAGAAAATATAGTATAGCTGTTTATGTAGCAAATGAGACCATTTTCATATATGTTAGCATTTTTTTCATATCAATAAAAAATTTATAAAAAGTACTCTAACAATTGTGTAAATGAAGTAAGAACAAATTAATAAATATGAATTATTGATAAAAATGACAATATTTCAAAGAATTGATATAATTTTTTTAGTAATGTAACTTCAATCAACAAATATTACATAACATGTAGTTTTTCATCACTAATTTCTGAAATGTTCAGCTGAATTTCTTCATTTCTGACTCATTTTGTTCAGATTTGCCACTAAAAATATTATTTCATTGGCTGAATAAAATTGTATATATAAAAGAATTGTGTTTTTGCTAATCTCAAATGTAACAAAGTTATGAAAGGAAAAAAATTCAGAAAAATGCATACATTGTTAGAAAGAAAACAAAATCTGCAATAAATACTGAAAATTTCAAAAGATTTCAATAAAAATTAAGTGAATTTTATGATTTTAATTAATTTTTTTTTTTTTACATATTAATTATGCTTAATTACAGAACAGCTGCGGCACTCAAAGGGTTAAACAATTTGCGTCATTCTCTTTATTATTTGACAATACTTAGTTACTGATGATAAATCTTCAACAAGATGATAAATCTTCAACAATCTTCAATCTCTTGTTGAAGATGATGAAACTCTTTGAACAGATTCTCAAATTGGATCAGTGACATCAATTTAGAATAGATGACATTACTTGACAAGCAAAGAGACCATTCTTTAATTCTCAAATTGGATCAGTGACATCAATTTAGAATAGATGACATTACTTGACAAGCAAATTCATTGGGAGATGATTCAATTCCATAACTCATAACTTCTAATATCCTGAAGTGAAGAATGTGAAATATAAGTCAATTTTTAAACTAAACATAATATCCAAAATAATAATAAAATAAAAAGAAGAAATAAAAATAAAATATGAAATGTCAAGATTAAATATTCACAAACTGTATGATATGAATCACAAAACCATAGTTTTGTGGTTCATATAACACAGTTTGTGAAGATTTGGATTATATATGAGCTATATTGTCAAATGCCCTAACAATGATCACAGGTGTGACTAGGTGATCTTGGTACACCTAGAAGTTTAAAAGAAATGTGTTAAATGCAAACAACTTTCTTGAATTAATTAAATAATAATCAGTGTTAATTAATTCTGTTTTTCTTTAGTCTATAAGAGTGTTTCTCAAAGTGTTGTCCTTTAATTTCCAGGGATCCCTGAACATACTTATGGGAGTTTGCAAGCTTTATCTTTATTCTTATTTACAAGGAGAGGCAAAAACTTCTTAAATTCACCATGTTGTATATGTTCTATAGATCTATAATTGTAAACAATGATAGGTTACTGTCTTACTAATCTACATGCCTTTTTTTTGTTTTAACAGATTTTATTTAACTAGAGTTAGAAATGTGATAGATGTCATGCTGGACAAAATTGAGTATTGAGTCATGATACTGTTATTTCATCTTCAAGAGAGAAACTCATAAACAATCCATAAAGATATGTTAGCTGTGTATAGTGAGGAATGTCCATCATATGAAACTGTGAAACAACTAATATGAGAATTCCCGTGAATCAGCCTATGGGAATATGCCCCAAGAGAAGGCTGTTTATCGATATCATGTTTGTGGTTAGTGACAGCGAAGGTGTCAGATTGACAGATTACTTACAAAAAGAGTCAATAATAACAGGCATACTACAGCAATTTGGTACAAAAGTTACTGGTCAATATCAAGGAAAAAGAGATGTGGTTTGCTATCAAAAAGTGTGTTGCGGCTAGCTGACAATTTACTTGCACACCAAACTGCATAAACAGTCAATATGGCTATGAAACCTTGTTACATCCCATATTCTCCCATCTTTGCCCTTTTAGATGTCTTCCTGTTTTAAAATATGAAAAAAAAAACATTTACAAGGAATAAGTTTCTTCAATGATAGAGGTCATTTTTGCTGTGGAGAGCTAATTTCTAACCAAATCTGCCAACTTCTACATAAATGGGATCAAACAATTGTTTCATAGGTGTAAGAAATGTCACCCTAGAGGAGTGTGTGCAGAGAAGTAATAGTTGGAGTACCAAATTTCAGATCCCTAGCACATTTGCATTGTGATGATGATGATAATTTTTAGGCCTCTCCTTGTATGTTTTAAATGGTTTTATTTTTATTCTTAAAAAAAAAATTTTAAAACCATGTAATTAGCCAAATGGTAAATATTGATTAGATTAGTATTTAATATATAAATTAATTTTATTTGCACATATTGAAAAATAAAATAATTCAATACTGAGGTCCATGATTTTCTTTTTCCTTAAAAAGGATTACTGAGAGGTTAATTCTGAGAAACACTGGTTTGTAATAATTATTTTCTGACAATATGTTAGCAAAGAATTGCATAATATATTACTTTTCATTTTATATTTTACTATTTCATTGAAACTAAAATATGTGTAGTTTTTTCTATATTAGATAATAGATTTGGCAGATAATGCCAATCCATGGACATTATTTCTAGAAACAGTTCAGCCTGATTCTGGAAGGGATCATTTACCTGATTTTGATAAAGAAAGTAAGAATTGTTCAATCATACTGTTGATATGCAAATGTTCATACTTTATATGTCATGAAAATATTTATAAATTAAAAGTTCAAATTTATTAATTATATATATATTTTAATTTTGATTATAGGTGATGTTTTACTATTTTTCAAATTATATGATCCAAAGAATAAAAGGATATCTTATTGTGGTCATACTTATATGTCAATTGCTGCTAAAGCAAGTATGTATAATAAAATTAAATTTAAGTAATTTGTTTTTGATGTAATGATTTTATCATTATTTCTTTTAGAGGAACTTGTGCCCATCCTCAATGAAAAAGCAGGTTTTCCATTAGATACTCCATTAACTTTGTATGAAGTAAGTTTAGCATTAATATTCTTAATAATAAGACTAGTTTAACTTTTCACTTTTCTTTTAAATACAACTAATATTCACTTAATGAGCTGTTGAATCTTTATTAGTTATATTCTTAATAGTTTCCCATTATTGTAAATCTCTTATGTATAAATTTCAAAAAGTGTTGTTGTGAATGTTTCATCTGCAATGGGAATAAGTGAAATTTACAGAAAGATAATAGGCTAATCTTGATTTTACTATATTTACTACAATATTAATTATATATGTGTTGAGTATTCCTTAGGTTTATCTGTATAGGATTATACCATGTTATGGTTTTTGTTAACTACTAAAGCCATTTTTATATATAATTTAGAAGTACCAATAACCAGTTATTATTGGATCCCATACACCCTATTAGTCTGTTCATAAATATTGTCTGTTACAATATTTCTATTGGAATTTTTTTTCACTGTTGAAAAAAAAATTTTTTTAGTTAATAATTTTCATTGTATTTTTTGAATGAAAGCATTTTTTTTTCCCCTTCAAATATTCATAACTCCTTATCAGAATCTAAAAATGTTACTTTTGGTTTTAAGTAAATTATTTGGACAAAGTATGGGTATACTCTGATGTAAGGTCTTGGAGATCTCCAAACAACACTCCCTAATTAAAATTAAAATTAAAACAAAAATATATTAAAATTTGGCTTCAAAAATTAGTTAAAAAAAGAAAAGATTAATTTAGATAAAAGTAATCAATAAAAAAATTAATCATTCCATTAAATGCAGAATCACTTTAGTTCTGTGAGAAAGTTCCTCCTTGCTGGAGAGGAAACATAAAAAAGTGAGTCAGAGAATCAGAAGTAGTTAGTCATAGGAGCCAGAAGAGAGAAGTTGATAGTTTTACAGAAGTGAACTAAGAAAAATAACCGTGTAGAAATAATAATGGGAACTCAACTTGGGACATGATGGTTCGATAGAGATAAGGTAAGACAATTGATGACGATGATAGCCAATAGACAAAGATGCCCGACAGCAATGGCGGACAATAGTGATGGATGATTACAACAAGGACGACGAACATAAAGAACTGTGACGTTTGTGAATTGCCCCAAATAGATTTATGGACAATTAGATATTTAGTGTTTAAAGTGTGAATTATTTCAAATAATTAGGTCAGCAAACTCTCAGGTATGTGAACGTGGCAGCAGGGCTCTCTCTCTCTCTCTCTCTTATGGCAGAATTCTCTCTCTCGAAGGATGTATTAATAATCAAATTGATATTGTAACATTAGTTAGGCTTAAATATTTATATATATTGCTTCATACCATCATATTGTTAATCACTTCATTTTATATTATTCTTTGTTTAAATATTTGTTGTTATAATTAAGTGCATTTGTAAGTCAGTCTATAAATCCTGGACCTTTAGTGTCATCTGAAATTTTTCATGTTGGGAATACATGTTAAAAGCTCCTGGTGTTAGGCTGACATCTACATTAACATTCAAGAGAAACAAATTGATGATAATACTGCATAGTCGCGTATTAGAACGACTATCAATAATACTAATTATAAACTAAACCTAACGGTTAGCGACTCTGCAAATTCCAGAGTTCGGACTGAGCTCAGGTCTTTAACTAAGTTCTAACTTAAAACTAATTAGCTGCAAAAACAAACTAACAATAAATAACAAACCGGCAAAAACGATACCGGAACTTATCACTAGAAGTAACGAATAAGTGTTAGATTGAAACGACAAAAAACAATGTTAGAACTTACGCTAATAAATTAAAGAAATTCTCAAACAAGGTAGATAATAAGAAAATATAAATTTATTAGACTTGAAACACTTAGAAAAGTGTTAATAAATGCTTTATTGAAACTATAATAAAGCAACAAACAAGTATTCAACAAAACTTGGTTAATCCAATTCAAATATCAAAATTTCCACAAAGGAATAAACCTTAAATACTACTTAACTTCTAATACCTCCACCTCCGATACAAGCTTCCAACAATAGTCGATCCTTACAAGAAACTCACTTGTCACTTTTGCCAATTCTACGTCTGGAAATTCAGCATCTCAAAAACTTGTCGATTGCGTCGATCTTTTATATGGGTGACTTACAATCCCGCACTTCGCTCATTTGCATACTTACACGTAACAAGTTCAAAGTTATCAGTTTACAGAGTAATTCATTCATGTCATTATCTTTACAATTAATTTATATATCGAACAAAACACCGATATGGATCATTCTTATTTTCACATATCAGTTTCAGTGGTAAAATTTATGTAGGTAAGATGACATCATTAACCGGGATAGCTCTTCCGGATACGGGTTCTGATCCCATATCACGTGATTGCCAACTACGACGGAGAAGGTGGAAGTAAGTTAACTTTTAAACTAAATTATAATACGTTAGCATATAAGAAAATAACGATAAATAATAGTGCATAATAAAATAAAATTAGGACAGGTCAAAGTTAACTTCCTCACAATACCTCTCCATGATCCTCACACTGCTATAATGTGTTAAAACTGAGCTGGAAAACCTATGCATTAAGCAAAACTGCTAAGCGAGTATTATAAAAGACAGGCATGTCAAATTCATGACCCACATGCGGCCCTCAACATTCTTCATTGTAGCCCCATGGCCAGCCTTAGGGGTAGGTGAGCTGGGCAGGTCTGCTAGTTAGTTGGGGCCACCATACAAAGCTGTAAAAGGCCCACAACCGAAAACTACACAGGAAATAAAAGGAAAAATGAATAAGTTTTTCTACAGAAATACAACTCTAATAAAAAAAGTTATACATAATGCAGTAGGTAATCAACTACTTGTTTTTATTCAGAGCATACACTAACATTGTTGGACTCATCCATATATTCAAGTTAAAACTAATAAAAAAAAACTATTGATGATCACATGACACATGAATGCTTGAATAGCTTAATGTTTGTTTCAGTCAAAAGTAAAGTTGTTGAGACATTGGATTATTCAGAGCTTATAAATGATTTTGCAAATATTAAAGTGAGAAAAGTCTCTTTTTAATTTATTTGTATTGTAAGTAATTGTTTTAGTGGGTGTAAGTTTATATAACATATTAAGTGCATAATAATAAAGTTATATTTAGTGCTTATTAAGTGCTTTAATATAAAATTATCCAAAACAAATGTTAGATGTGAATAACATAAGCAATATTTAACATCTTTAAATCTTTAGAATGTTGGAAAAATTGAAAGATATGTAAACTGACAATTATGGCTTTTATTGTTATAATATATAATTTTTTCCCATTCATCACACATTTTTTTATATTGTTCCTCAAAAGCAGCTTGTATTATGGGGCCACCAGGGATCTAAGGCCAGCCCTGGCAGCCTATTCCATTACCATTAGCATTTTTAACAATACAGGTCAACTCTAGTTTACAAGACTAAAGCATTTCTAGAAAATTCTTGTAAATCAAGTACTAAATTACCATTGACTTAACTGGAAAAAATTGTGTGAGAGAGCCTCAAAAATTTTTTGTTTATTTTTCATTGAAATATCTTGACAGATCATCTAGTTGCATAAACAACAACAAAATGACCTCAATAATTAATATTAATTTTCATAATGCAATATAAAAAAGGCAGTTTTCTTAAAGTCCATGATAAATATATTGTCAATAATAACACAAAAAATAGCCCTCCAAGCAAGGTATAAGCAAAGTTTTAATTATCTATAACGTTTTCGGACCAATTAAAGTCCATCTTCAGTAGTACGTTACAAATCAACTCTGTAAGATGGACTTTAATTGGTCCGAAAACGTTATAGATAATTAAAACTTTGCTTATACCTTGCTTGGAGGGCTATTTTTTGTGTTATTATTGATATTTAAAGCAAGAGACTTTTGAATTATACATGTTAATATATTGTTTAAGACATAGAAGCAAGCACATTGCATGGTAAAGCTATCTTTTGCAATCTGAATAATGCAAATTCAGTTCCTTTTCTCATACTTCCATGTTTCATTTTGATAATCTGTTGGCCGATCCAATCATTCTGTTCAAGTAGTCAGCAGTAGGCCATTGAATAACTACATTGTTTAATGATTTCTAATTGTAAAACAGCATAAAAATTAGATTGAAAGTAAAAAATGTCCCCAATAAAAGTTGATACTTGTTATTGTTTAGTAATTTCAATAAAATCCTCTTTGTGTGAAAATAATCATCATCATAATTCATTTAGAACATTATCAAAAACTATTAATATAATATGCTCTTCTCTTGTACTATGCTGTTTTCCATCCTACTACTGTCAGCTGGATGATTGTGTGGTAAAGTACTCAATCTATTATCTTGAGGATTGGAGTCAAATCCAGACCCCACACTTGCAGATTTTCAGAAAGGAATCAGACCCAGGTTTATTGAATCCCATCTTTCAGTTTTCTAGTTGACTTCATCATGGATGCTGGCCATCCTGTGATGGGCTTTAAAAATAACCATTTTCAGCTACAGTAAAGTATATTCCATGTGCAGTAGGGTGATTTAACAAAAACTAACTTTATCATTCTACTGCCCACCAATATCCCTGCAAATTGAGGAAACATACCAGTATCAGCTAAGGCCATTTACTCTCACTAATGAAGCATCAGTTGATGAATTTAGCTAACTATCTGAGACCCCCCTTGAGAAAATACAAACTTCAAATCTGGAATTGAATTCAAAATTTCTGATAGTAAGGTAACTCTATATCATGTAGTCATCTAGTTGACACCAGAGACATGAATTTGATTGTGAAGACCAATGATTGAGTTGTACCTATTCATATAAATTTTGAGAATTGAGACCTAGATTCAGTTCTGGTTCTATGGACAAAAAGCTAAAACCATTACAAATGATGCCATGAAGAAAACAGCAATCATTTGACTGTGTTGCTGTTTTCTTCTACATAATGGGGTTAAGAATAATCTCACAAGTAGAATAAAACAGTATTTCAAATTTTACATAAAATTAAAAATTTTGAATTGTTTTATAAAAAAAAAAAAACAGATAATCTGTTATCTTTTTTGCCTTTCAATTATTATAAATTTCTCATTAAAGAGTAACTGCTCATAAATTGAATTTTGATATAACTTACAAGGGGACGGTCAGATGTTCCCCTCCCCGATTTGACTGAAATTGCACATACATACAGTACTTAAAATAAATGTTTAAATACAGAGTTTTAGCACGCGCTTCTCAAATGGCTTCGAGAAAAAGCGATTTTAATATTTGTGTATATTATTAAAAGGCTTGATAACGTGCAAAACGAATTAGGTGCAGCGCTAGCATAGTTGGTAGTGCTCAGCGTTTTAAGCCTAAGTTGCGGGTTCAAGTCGGGCTATGCCGTTTTTTTTTATAATTTTTTTTTATTAAAAAGTAATAATAATAAATTAAAAGTAATTTTTAAAGCTATTTTTAAAATTTTTTAAATTGTTTTTTACCAATCTCCTCTAACTTCTTCTTCAACACTGGGCCATTGATATTCACGCCTTACCCGCTAACTATAGAAATTCATTGATCTAATACTTCTTTGACTTCCGAATCCTTTCCATTATGCTTTCTTTTGAATGTTCCTAGAATTTCTTTCTGTAATGCCCACTCCTTGCTTTCTTTTCGATGTTTCTGGAATTTCTTTCTGTAATGCCCACTCCTTACACAGTTGATTTCCTTGTTGTAGAAACTCACTATGGTACATTTTACACCAGTTATATCAGGAGTCTACAATAGCTTGGTATTAAATGGCTGGCTTTTAATTTTATCCAGCCAAGCAATTTTACTTGAAAGTATAAAATTATTTCTTGGCATCTTGGCAAAAATTTAAAAATTTTAAATAAAATCAACACTGTAAATGAATATCGCTAGGTACAGTAACAATAGACTCTTAAGTAGATGCACACAGGACAGATTCATGACAATAGATAATTGATTCTCATCACATTAGTGTTGCTGAATACAGTATTGTTATGCATTATTTATGAATAATGGTATTTACTTATAATTTTACTAAAGAATGGATGATAAACACACTGTCGCTGGCGCACTAATATAAAATTAATGTGGCGACAATGTGTGTGTAATAAGACAATAAGAAACGACCCGCTCCATTGTGTTAGTGTGTATTGTCTTGTAGAAAGGTTTAACCTGAAAAATTACTGGTAAAATAAAATGTTGTTATAATTTTTATATAAAGAATGTTTTAAGAAAGCACACAACAAGTATTAGTGCACGTAGAGTTGCCATACTTTAAAAAAATCCCTAAAATATATCTAAAATTGAAAATTCCTTTTTTGCTGCTGTCCCAATTAAGCATTTAAATTATGTATTAGTTTATTAGTTTGGTTTCTGTTCTTTGAGATTTGACCCAATTAACTGGAATCTACTATATATATAGAATTCTTGAGATTTGGCCCAATTAAGCAGAATCCACTATATATATATTGTGATTTCCCAATTAAGTGGAATCCACTGTATATATATATCTATGGTATGGTCATAACTTTTCAGTAAATTTAAAGAAATAAATGTTGGAATAAAAGTTTAAATATTAAAATAAAATTTTAATTTTAATTATTTATTCATAACATTTTGATATTAATAACCTAAAAAACCTGCTGTAACATAAATTAAAAATTTGTTACACTGGCACCATCTGTTGATTTAATAGATGCTGAAACTATTTCATAAATTTAAAATAATTATTAAAAATACAGTATAATTCCAAAATAGTATGTTAGGGGTAAATCTGACTGGTTTAGATTATTTAAATATTTGCTATTTTGAAAGTCTATGCTAATATATTGGCTATACAGGTATCCCTCATTATACGCGATCTCACTTTACGTGTTTTCTCTATAATGCGATTTTAAAAAGTGAAGTAATTTTTTTAAATTAAAAAAATTTTTGTTTAAAAGTTGTCTCATGTAGATGAGACAAAAAATTGGATGAACTGCTGGAGTCCTACTTATCAGAGCTCACTAATGAAGAGCTTCTGGGAATTGAAAATAACATGATGATGATGTTTTCCATTTCCAGAAATCAGACATCCTTTGTTGTGAGCCAATCAGACACCTTACAAAACAAATGATTGAATTTTTTAAAAACATTGACATTGCTATCAGAATAATTGAAGAAAATGATCCTAATAAGACTAGAAGCACCAAAGTTGCGAGAGAAATTCAGAATTCTTTGGCTTGTTACAAAGAGCTATAATAGAGAGAGAGAGAGAATGCTGCCCATTGGCTGAGTCTCGACTATTTCATTAAAAAGTTGAAGATCATCATCCCAGGGACTTCAAGAGAGCAAGAGAGTGATGATCCAGACAGTAAATCCCAGTCCATTCATCATCGAATTGAAGACTGTCAAAAGTATATAGTGTTTGTGTTTATGACATTATATTAATGAAATTCATTCATCCAACCATTCATTCATTAAAATTTCTTTTGCTCACAGGTGTAAAGTTTTCATTTTTTTTTTAATCATTCTGAAGAAATCTCTATCTCAACCATGCTAAATTCAACTCACTTTATGCAATTTCATGTTACGCAATTATTTTATGGAACCAATTAATTGTGTAAAGTGAAGGACATCTGTAATCTATATTGGGAGTTTGCATTTAGAAAAAATATTATGTAAGATTTAGTATTTTTAAATCAGTTGTAACAAAAATTGAAATATTACTTATTAGCCTATATACTTGGCATTGTCTTGGAATTTCTGGCACATTATTTATAGGGAGATACTCGTTTCTGGTTTGCGAGATTTTCTGATAGTTATAAATGATATTCTACTTATATAAAACCAAAACCTTTGGGTGTGATGATGTCATACATTGGAACTTTTGTGATTTTGCTCAGACATTTCATGCTATCATCCATTGTATATCATAATGGACGTCAGGCAATGGTGACATTTGGAACATCATCGTATTGTTACATTGTATGTTGAAACTATTGTGATGTCACACACTGATGAACTTCTGGGATGACATCTGTCATATTGTATATCAGAACAGTTGTGACAGCACTTATTGCTATGCCACAATAATGTCATATGCTCCACACATTTAATGCCATCATCCACTATTACTTCATTTATCAGTATGTTGTGACATCATTGCTTCATCACAGTTGTCACAAAATGATGACATCATTACATCACAGTGGCATCATTGCTATGGGATATATTGATGTCACACTTTGATAACATTCTGGGACATCATCTATTGTTAGATCATATGGACAAACTTTTTTAATATCTGTAATTATTACATTATAATGATACCACACACTGATGATGGTTATGATGTCATCCATAGTTACATCATGGTAACATCATGCTTGTGAGACTATGATGCCATTCCTACTTCATACTTTGCAATGTCAACAATAATCAAAACAACAGACTGAAAGATTTAAACACATTTTAAATTATGACACCAAAATGTTCCATCCCTGAGAAAGTTTTAATCCAGAGTAGTCTATATTATCTGTGGAAAAAGTCATCCTTCAAAGTTTGGTTCCAATAGGTCAAACATTGTGGGAGCCTATCAGAGCCAGATTTGCATGTTTGGGGACCCTAGGATGAGCAAGGCTTTGGGGCCCCTAAAAATTCAAATCAGCTACATCTTATTTTAAAGGCTCCTTATAACTTATAAGGAACCATTAAACTTTTACTTTTTATCTAGCACTTTAATAAAAACCCATTTTTTCTTATTAAAAGTTTATAAAAGTTTTCAACTTTTATAAACTTTTGATAATTGATTGATAGTTTTGGGGGCCCTAGGACATGGCCTAGTGGGCCTATTGGTAAATCTGGCCATGGAGCCTATGCAGAACAGACAGACAAATGTTGCATTTTATATATACAGGTACCTCCTCACTTAACCTAACTGTTTAACAACTGTTCGAACTTACATCTGAGCTTATGACTTTTTTAATGGAAAATTTGATTTTTGTCCATATGCATCACTTTGACTTCTATTGTACAAAATTCCCCACATTTGTAATTCCAAAAATCTGGTGATGAAAAACACTTTGTCCATAATTAAGATATAAATTTTTAAGTTGAAATAGGTTACCAATGTTTTCTAAATATACGAATGAGTTACTCTCTTACCAACCAGTTCGTTCTACAATCAAGTCATGGGAACAGAACTGTGTTGTTAAGTGAGGAGGACCTGTATAGATTTCTTTCTATTAATTGATAATATTTAATGTTCACAATACCAGCCAAAATCTTAATACTGGTATTTTGGTATTTTTAATTTATGAAACCAGAATACTGGTATTCTGAAAATAAACCTTTTTCTAAATAAATTTTGATCACAATTTGGACAGTGTTTTAAATAAAATTTTTATTACAATGATAAATATTATATTCTGATAAAAAATTATTGAAAATAATTTTTTATCAGAAGTTATTGTATAGTGTTGTTATAGTTATTGTAAAAACAAAAATATATACATATTGATATTGTAAATTTACTAGCTGAATATTTTTAGTATACTAATCTTGATTAATAAATAATTATTAAATATCTCCTATTACAGTGGTTGGCTATCTTTTTTACCATGGGTCAGACTTTAGTATATTGAGGATTCATATTTTGGGTTTTCAGGTTGATGTAATTGTTAATAGACAAAATGAGTTCAGTCACCTATAATTTAAATGTGTGTACATTTGAATTATAGGTGTGGTTGTATTGTCATTATGCCCATGTAATATACCAGTGATGTACTAAAAATTTTTTTTTTTGAATTCAAGTTTAAACTAATGAGTGCAAATCTCATTTGCACTCATTAGTTTAAACTTTTGGCAGGTCAAATTCAGGTTCAAATTCTTTGGCAGGTCACTGGTTGCTGACCCATGCCCTAATAAGCTAATTTGGAATTTAACTTAAAATTAGCTTACTAGGGGTATTTAGCTAAAAATATTGGGTTAGTTTATTTCTCTAATAGGTTTATTTTTATATAAAACTCAGTTTTTATTCTGTTTAAGCAGATCTAAGTTTCAACATGTGGGAATGAAATGATATTCTCACACAAATTTTGAAGTAAAGCAGGTGCTATCAAAGATTTTTAATGACTATCTGATATGTTAATGTATTTATATCCTATCACCTATCAAGAATGATTTTAACATACAGAAATAGCATAGATTTCTGCCTGAAAGATAATGGTGAACCATCTAAGGGAATAAGAATGACATCCATGTTTCTCGCAATAAATAACTGTCCCAGTAGGAGTTTTGGAACTATCTGAATACTAGACCAATACACCCATGTCCAAATTCACCATACCATATCCAGATTCACTTTTTAACCCCTCTCCACTGAGAAAAACAACATTGAAGGATCTGAAGAATTTAAATGAGCACCATGTAATCCTTAATCATCTCAAGAATGTGACTGTCTCTTTTTGTCCCATTCAAAATATGAATGCTCCACTTTGTGGGTCCAAGAAATCCTTCTCCTACAAGAATGGACCTTACTTAGCATTAGCCTCAACATACAAATGTAAAGGGCAAATGCCCAACAGGATTTCAAGAGCAGCAGTAGGAGCAGTCCTCATAGATTCTGTGATACTCAGTGTTGTTTTGAATTTTTCAAGTTCATACCTATGAGTTTTTAACAAAACTCTTTGCCATCAAATAATGGCAGTATAGATAATAATGGGGCTAACCATGGTATATATCCAGTATAATAACACTGGTTTAAATCCCAGTGTCTTACTCAAAATGCCTCTACAAGTCCATAGGGCTTTACAGGCCTTTACAACAATAGTTTGTGTGTAGTTTTCAAATCAATCCCTTGTCTAACATAACAACAAGGTATTTGACTTCAGTAGAAAACTTTTTTTGCTGAAGATTGGTTCAGAAAATTCCAACAACTGTCTTCTTCATGTAAAAGGTACAGTTATAGTATTTGCTGGATTAACAGTTAATCTGTCCCTATCATACATTTAGAAACTGTATTGAGAACTGTCTGATGCACCTCAGATACAGTTCTGGAAAACTTTCCCACAACAATTATGCCAATGAAATAACCATAATCAACACTGAAGAAACCTTTCCCTACCATTGAGTGCATTAAAAAAATCATCACAAGGTACCAAAAAAGGAGAGAAAGTACTCCCTCCTGCAGACAATTCCTATTCGTGATTAGCTTAATTTCCTCCTCATAATGTACTATAAACAATCATATGCTTCAGCATTGAACCAATTCAATGAATAATTGTTGAACAGATTCCAAAGAAATCAAATCAAAAGTTTCTTTAATATTAAAAAATTCTCCTAAGGAAATCTCCTTATGCTCTCTCATGATATGACTTCATAGAGAGCAGTATCAGTCAGTTTACTCAATTGATAGGCAAACTGACTGCGATGTGGAGGAGACTTTATTAAAGCCCCATCCCTAACAAATCTATCTGTCAGTCTTTATATTGTCTTTAATAAGAATGATGTCAAGCTGATTGGACAATAGGACTTAGTCAGTATAAGAACTATGCCTAGGCTTAACCACTTAACGTCAACAGTATCATATATGATACAAACCCTTTAATTATATTATTATTATTAATGTATTCATTTTTTCTATCAGTTGACTGTTGTATCATATGTAATACATACCATACAAATGGAATGCCTGAATAATAGTGCACTCTGTAATTAATTTTGTAAATTATCAGAAATCAAAGATGGCTGCCTACAACTGAGCACATGTTTTGCTGATACCGAAGTTCGATGATATTAATTTTGTGATTAGTGGTAAATAACAATCAAAACAAAAATATTTTGTTATTACTAGAATGTTTATTCTTCTGTACAATCTAAAATGAAATTATTTGGTGCTTCTGGCAGGCTAATTTTCATACTTTTTACTTTGTATCATATTTGATACATCAGGCAAATCTCAGTATTTTCATACAACATTGGCAGGCTCTTGGAAGGTATCATTGTTATTGCTGAAGGTAAATTATATTTATTATATAGGCATTTTCTGTCAGATAAAGTTTAATATTTACATTGATAAATTCTGTAGTGCAATTTTCGTGATTTAAATGCATCTGATGACTTACGCTTGGCTCTTTTAAAAAAAGAGCCTTGTTTTAATAGAATTATTATGAATAAACAACAACAACCTAGTCATTAAAATTTAAATATTGCTTTTTATGTTATATAGTAATATATATTGTAAATAAATACAGCATTTGTTTATGCAATAAATGTTTTTTCTTAAATAAAAAATATACACACATTTTTTAAGGGGGTGCAAGAGCTTATTTTCAGATTCAAGGGGGTGCTGACCATTAGAGCAGCGGTTCTTAACCTTTTTAAACTGATAAATAAACTACAAATAAGGATTCCGTCTGAAGACAGTGAAGATGAATTTGCCCAATGTTATTTATTTGATACAAACCAAAAAAAAAAAAATATTTCACATAATCAAATAACAATTATCTAGTATAATTTCTACACAAAATAAGAGTAAAAAAATATCTTTTTCAATTTTTTTTAAATTTAATATCAAAATTCAGGCATTAAGTAGTTAAGAATCAACTCCAGGACCATGGAATATAGCTAAAAGTTAGATAGGCCTTGAAGAATTGGCATCTCCTCTTTGCCATAAGGTCAATGCCCTATTGTAAAAACATCAGAAAAATACCATTTGATCCAGCAGACGAAGTGCTTAAGTTACTTACAGCCCATCTAATTAATATTTGATCTAATAATATTTGATTGATCATTCTCTTAACAAGATCCTAATCCTTTCTCGTGGCATGATAGATACATTTATTGAGGTCTGATTTCTCCTATGAAAAGAAGATATCTCAATCAAAATAGACCCAGGAAAGTATACTTGAAACTTTTAATGAGTCCTTGCAAGTATTAGGCATCCTGCCATATGGCAAGCTTAACCTTGTAATAATTCCCTTTGAACATTATCTTCATTAATCTGGATAAGTTAGATATATCCTCAATTTCCTGACAATATATTTTCTGGGAAGAGTTTTTCACTTTTCTAATGGCTTTATTATAACAAATGAGAGCACTTCTATATATGTTCATTCACCTATCCTTTAAGCTTTATTATACCCCGGACACATTAGCAGAGATAACGGACGTTATTGTCTTAACGGTAGTTAGGATTTGTAGTGTGTCCGATTTCCGTCCAGATAACGGACGTTTCGCAGCCGCAGAACACCGTTTCAGTAACGGAGTTCCCACAACTCCGTTTGTGACGTCAATCTCCGTCTCAAAGAGAAAACTACAGAGACAACTCAGACAAGCAGTCAAAAAGAAAAGGGTTTCGTGGGATGAAAGGGAAACGAAAGCATTGGTGTCAACAGATCAGTAGAAGAAATAAAAAATAAATTTGACAGTTTATCCAAACAACAATATATCCCACAATTCAATTGTAGTATAGTATCCCATAATTCACCCTTTTCCTTTACTATCCCACAATGCATTATTTTTAACTGCCGTTTGGAATACCAATGTGTTCAGTATTCTTCCGGCTAAAGGCCGGTATGATGACGGCAGTTACAGATAACCGCTGATAACGTGTAGTGTGTCCAGAGTATTAAAAAGCTAAAAGGACAGCTTTTACCTTCTAACATTAAATATAAGACTACCAAGCTTGTTTATTCCACTAAGGAATCTGTTTTAATGATACAGCAGTCTTAACTGGGCAGTTGTGATGGTAGGAGAAGAGAATTGCCTGTTGAATCTGGTTAACAGTCATCTCTAAATCCATCACTGAGCAAACCATGTTCTTGAATACCCAAGGTTAAACTTAAGGGGGCACACCTATGTGATTTTCAAATTTTTTATTCATGAAGCTATAGTAATGAAATTTTTAAATGTTGTTATAATTAATATGTATATTAAATTAAAAGAAAGAAATTCTATTCAGCAGTTGTTTTTTCCCCAAAAAAAATATAATGAAAAAATTACTACCTGCTAGGAAACCAAAATTTAAAAAATAATAAGATATAATTAATTAATTTTTACTTAAGAAAACTCTTAAAGCATGTTGCCAGGGAATAAGGTATTTTTTGTTTAAATATTTTTAAAAAGTTTTTCAAAATTCAACCTTTTTTTCAAAAACAGTAATATTGACTCACTGCTACTGCATTAAAAAATTAATATAAAAAAA
>AYEL01068962.1:0-87336 GCA_000484575.1 Olivierus martensii
CTACTGCATTAAAAAATTAATATTAAAAAAAGTTATTGATATTTTATAATTCAAACTACCTTATTCCCTGCTAAATATATTACTTTAAATCTGTGCAAAATTTTATTGCTAAATAATTATTAGATTTAGAGAATTTGAATTCCAAAGATTGGAAAAATGGCAAAAATAGCATTTTGAGAAAAACAGCTTTAAAGTTTTCATAAGTTATAACATTAACTTACATTAAAGGCTCAGAATGCTCCTGCTTCATAAAGAATGCCTTTTTTTCTAATTAATTATTTTTCCTTGCAATTTTCTTTTTTTAATTTTGTGCTTTTGCTTGTTTGGTAAAAATTGGGTTTAGCAGACAACACATAGGTATTTAATTTATATTTGTATCGATTGTGACATTAATACTTTTTTTTCACATAATTTTTATATCAAACAATACAGAAAACTTTATAAAATACAAAAATCGTAAAACGAAAAATTTGATATTTTGACGAATTTTCGCCCAAATCACGTAGGTATGTCCCCTTAAGATCCTCTCTAAAATAAGACCAATTAATTTTCTTTGGATCTCTGTATATTATCAGAATGGATTCCATACCTGTTAGATTGAAGAAAATGTATCTATGATAGGAAGCAGATGACTGATTAGAAATGTGCCAATTCTCAAAAATATTTTTAGTTTCTAACGTTAGATCAGTGATATCCCTTCTGTTTTTAACAGCAAAGATACATTCATTGCCCTTATTTAAAGCAAAAGAGTTAATATCTATTAGAAATTCCAATAAATGTTTACCTCTTTGCTTAATGTCACTGTGTTGTAGTTTGCTTCTCCATACTATATGATGAGAATTAGCATAAACACAAACTGATAAATCACTAATTCCGTTGACAGAACTTCACTAAATGCATTATCATCAGTAGATTTTCTCCTTATAAGGAAAATATGCAGAGGAAACAATAAGTTCGTTGATAGCATAATTTCCACCAAGTTTCACCCATAACATTGTTAGATCTTTGCTACAAAAATTCAGCATGGGTGAAACACTATCTTTAGAAAGATATATGCCCAAAGGCCACTTTCAGAGATAAAAGTAAATAACTTGCCCTTTACAGTTAAGCTCTCATATTTGACTCTTATAATGCTAAGATTCCTGAATAAGAGCAAGAACACATGCCCTTCATGAACCGCTGACCCAAAGAACAGCAATAGCTCTAGAGTGCTGGAGATTGATTTGCATTAAGATCAGTCCCCTGATAGTGCAGGTGTTCTAAGTGGTATATCTGAATGCCCAATAGCATCCTTAGAATCCCATCCATTTCCAACATACCTGACCAGGGGGTCAATGCTGGTCTCAAACTCTCTGCAGAGACGAAAAATCATCTCTGTGGAAAGACAATCTTTCTACAGAGACAGTAGAAGTAATATAATTATTAATCATCAAATGTGATGATAGGTTTATAAGGTGATAAAAATCTTACTAATGTTTAATTATCACCTCAGATATTTAGAAAAAGGAAAAATTTTCTGAAATATCTGTAGTAAAAATAAACATTTGTATAGTAATGTCATTTTCTTTGTTTTTGTTTCACTGGATTAATTGTAATAGGTTTTTAACAAATAAGATTTTCATGAAATGAATATATTGTCGCTTTGGACGTGAAGGATTAAATTGGCTAAACATCCTAAGCCATTTCTTGCGCAACTAATAGCTTAGGATGTTTAGCCGATTTAAAATTTAGAGTTGTACATTCCATCAATAATGATTTCTCAAATTTTGAGATTTTGTGGGTTAGGACCCTTCACATTCAAAGCAACAATATATATGAAAATATTTTCTGTAAAATTCCAAATACTGTAAATTCACATAAAACATCACTACAGAGAATGTATTTCCTGTGATACTATTTTTTTATGTGGATTTATTCTGAAATATAATAGACTCCTGATTAACCAGAATAGTTGTGAAATTAATTTTGCTAGATAATCGATTTCTTGGAATATCCACAAATATCTCAAAGAATTGAAATTATGGATAATAAGTATCTAATATTAAAAATAAACTGCATACATATATACATTCAAATGTTCTGTTATTTATTGAAAGAGGAAACAAATTTGTATATTTGCAGCAAAAAATTATTGCAATATTTGCAATTTTGATCATCTTTTATCCAAGATATAATAATAAAATGAATCTGTGGCATTTAAAAATTTTTTAGATATTGTATCTAAGATAAAACATTGATAATTAAACATCACTTCGGGATTGTGATTTAACCCTGGGTAATCAGGTATCTACTATATTTTCATTTAAGGAAAATAGTCACTTAATTATTTAACTAGCTGTATATAAAATTGTAAATTTTGATGAATATGTTTTATAAGAATGAATGACAATTTTGAAAAATTTAGGGTCATTCTATATCAAATGATCTAGGAGTTCTTGTTCAATTTTGCTGAACGCACACAGTTTTGTGCAAAATTTTAATTCAAGGAATGATATGATTGAACAGCAGGGCCTGCTGTGTGGAGGTCATCTTTGTAGCATAAATAATTTTCAAAGTTTGAAGTATGATTGTTGCATAACTATAATGCCTAGCATTCTGAATCTTTGCACAGAAAACTGAACAAGCTTACAAAATCCAAAAATTTTGTTATCAAAGATCATAAGGTCATTGTTTAAGTTTGACCAATGTTTGAAAGTAAATATTTCAGTGTTTGACAATTTGAATTTAATTTTTTCTGCTATCATCAGAAAGATCAGTTTTTAAACTAAAAGCATAATGGTTTTCCAGTTTTGAGTCTTGAAGTTCTTCAAAATTAGTCACTTGACATGGAATGATCTTTTAAATGAAATTATCAAATTATATATTTTCTTAACTAACCAAAAAACTAAATTAATGCAATGTACCAAAATATGTTGTTTCTGTTTATTATATAATTATTAAATTTGAAAATGTGTAATATATTTTAAATGTGATATTTTAATATTTTTATGATATGAACATATCATTATTAAGAATTCAATTTTGTAATATCCAAGATGATTTTTGAAAAATACTGTATTTTAATAAAAAAGAAATTGTGCACAATATTTTATATCAGTTGAACTTTTATTACAGTTTTATAATATCCATAATGTGAAAAAAATAATAAAATAAATTATATTAAAAAATATTTTATATCAAAAATTCAAATTTTAAAGATAAACCTTATTTAATGTATCTTTATAGTGTAAACTTTCTTATAGATTTCCGAAATATGGACAAAACCATTTGTTTCAAATATTTCATCCACAATTGAAATACAGTACTGTACAGTATTTGAAATTAACAGACAGATATTGACTGATCTCTTTTATTATATTTATGTAGAGTATACTCACTACAATGTTAAATATTCTTGTATCATGTAATATATATTAGTGTCATTTATATAATACTCTACAATATTATTATTTTTTCAACTTTTTTAAGCTATTTTTCACATAATTCCATACAGTCGGTATTATAGAGCTTTCATTCATTCCCGTTATTAATCTATTCATAAGAGGATTTACAATACTGTATTGAATTTTCAGATCATATGATGTTTATATAATAAATTCTATAATAATATAGGGTCAAAAATAAAACTGGATTTTAGCTAAATTTTTGATACAGTATTGTATCAGGTTTGCCCACCAATAGATTTTCAAATTCCATTTTGTTTATTCATATAATAATAGATTAATTCATTTGATATTATCAAAATATGCGATGAACTTATGACTAGTTAAGCAGCCTTAATTATAAAAATCTCGAAAATTTATATATTTTTATTGCCAGGAATTATCAAAATTAGTATCATACACTTACTCATTTTAGAACTTGAAGACTACCCAATTTGACCTCTTAGAATGGGGGTGCTCAATCTTTTGGAAGTCGGAGGCCCTACAACAGACAAGTATTATACACTGTTTTTAGGTTCAAATTCAAAAGTAACACCAAGGGAAAATTTGTTGAATAAAAAACACCAATTATAGTGTTCCATGCACTTTAATGTGATTTTTTTAATTTTTCAACTTGAAAATATTTATTTTGTGAGTTGTTTTTTGAATTCGACTCCATGTAATAACTTCATTTTCTAAACTAGACGTTGTTTAAAAAAACAAGACTAACTGCATATATATATTACAAATTTATTACAGTACAATAATTATAAAACATATAATCAGCACTCAGGCAGGGATGAGAATAAACACAACACAGAGTATTTAAACAACAGTAGCGCTTTCGATTTTTAATAGAAAATCCTCCTCAGCTACTTACAGAACAGAACACCAACAAATACGTTCTATCAAACACAAACTGATTACAAAATATTTTAAAAACAGGTTGTTATGGTAAAAATAATTAAATGTATTAACATACAATAAAAAAAATATAGAGCTCAGAAATAACATAATTACATACAATCTCAATTAAAGTTAACAATTAATGTATATTAAAAATGTCCATTAACTAGAATAAAAATTATAGAATATGGAAAGGATGTAATTTTGCCAGAAAGAATGTCTCAAAACATTTTTAGACATTCTTTCGGCAAAATTACATCCTTTCCGTATTCTATAATTTTTATTCTAGTTAATGGACATTTTTAATATACATTAATTGTTAACTTTAATTGAGATTGTAGTAATTATGTTATTTCTGAGCCCTATATTTTTTTATTGTATGTTAAAACATTTAATTATTGTTACCATAACAACCTGTGTTTTTAAAATATCTTGTAATCAGTTTGTGTTTGATAGAACGTATTTGTTGGTGTTCCGTTCTGTAAGTAGCTGAGGAGGATTTTCTATTAAAAATCGAAAGCGCTACTGCTATTTAAATACTCTGTGTTGTGTTTATTCTCATCCCTGCCTGAGTGCTGATTATATGTTTTGTAAGTTGTATTCTATAGGCATTGTATTAGTTTCCTTTTATTCGAATACAATAATTATGTAAGAAAAGAAAGATTCAGTTAATATGAAAACTGACTCTCTTTATTTTTTACTAATAATTCAATATCAGGAAAATTATTTCTATTAGCTAATTGGAGGCAGTGCTCCAGATGAAATCAGTAATTTTTGTCCTTTTAAAAATACTTTTTGGAAGCTTCACATTTTCAGGCTAGTTAAGGGTCTCTGTAGGCCACAAATGGCCTGTGAGACATAAATTCAGCATTCTCATACTAGATATTAAATTTTTTAATTGATAGTGCCATATATCAATCATTTTTTGATAAATTAGCAAATAGAAGTAAATTAAATGAAAATTTCAGAAACATGAACTTGTTTTTGTTGTAATGCAAAATAATATTTATCACACAAATTAATAGTTAAGGAAAATATACTCTTGAAATAAAAATATTATAAATGTTTTTGAAGAGAAACTGATTCTAAGCATTATTTTATAATCTTCTATTTTCTCTCTTAAATTTCTATCTATTGATATCTTTATACATAATATATTTAAAAATGAAAACTTCAGGAAAATTTCTCAGTTCTGTTCCATTGAAAATTAATGGAATGTTGGTAAATTTGTTATTTTAGCTTCAGTGTAGATTGTAATTAAAATTTTGAAACCAGATATTGTGACATCAGAATAATCTGATGGAGAGAATTCAAAACTTTTTAATGACAAATTTTTTAATAAATTATGAGTTAAATTAAAACAATTTTCAAATTGAAATATCATTTTTAGGTTTTCATTTCTGTGTTCATTTTTTCCCATAAAATAAATTGTAACTTAATTTCCTAATTTCCCGTTTTCTTCTCTTTTGATACTGAGGTATGAATGGGATAAATTATACGAATTTTAATATAAATCAAGAATGAAAATACTACATTTATCTGATTATAAAATGAAATTGAAAAAAAAAAAAAAAAAAAAAAAAAAAAAAAAAAAAAAAAAAAAAAAAAAAAAAAAAAAAAAAAAAAAAAAAAGCAAGTGCTTGATGATAGAACTTTTAAAATAAAAGTCGAATATAAGCCGAAGTTTTTAATGAAAGTTCAGCCAATTCATTATAATAAAATGTTAAGGTCTATGTAAATTTACGATGCATTTTCTGCTAGTCCATTTGAGTTTTTCATATAAGCATGTAGTTTTTAATCTATATTTTGGCTACTATTATAAATGTTAATTATAATTAAACTGCTATTGACATAGAAATGATTTTGTTCAATAAATTCCTACGAAATTTGTAAAAATCACGCCTTTTACTTGTAATTGTTTTATTTTATACAGTATTTTGTTATATGATGGATTATCCGATCTTTGCCATAAAGCAGAATATGATAAATGCTATTTCCGCAGCGTATTATGTAATTTACTAATTGTAAGAAAACTGTTTAATTTTAAAAAATTACTGTACAGTTGAGTCTCTCTAATCCGACATATATGGGACCGGGGCTTGTCGGATTATTGGATTTTTAATGAAAAAAAAAAAAGAATTGAATTACTCAAACGAATACGTTCAGTTTATTAAAACTTTCCTGTCACTGCTCTTGCTGCTCAAATCTTCCGTTTGTGGAAGATTTCCGATTTGTGACATTCCCTCCATTTTTTTTCCGATTTGTGACATTAAGTAAAGATAAACAACAAACACTGATATAGCAAAAAAAAAAATCTACAAACCCCTCCATTTTTTCCCGATTTGTGACATTAAGTAAAGATAAACAACAAACACTGATATAGCAAAAAAAAAAAAATATTTTACAGTGAACAGTGTACTGAGCTTAAAAATTAGTTCGATTATAAGCCTGCTCAACGAACGAATAGCGACTGACAATTTGTTTACATCAGTTTCTCTCGCGCACATCGACAAGTTGAGACGTGAAAATTTCACGTGGATGGCGCGTGATTCGCAGTGTGTCGGACTACAGAGACTCAACTGTATTTAACGGTATACAGTACTGTGTTTGAATTAAACAAATAATAATATAAGTAAGAATGGAGATGAATTTTATAAAATATCAAATTCGGAGATTACATGTCATAATCATGGAATCAAGATTAAAAATACGTAAACCATTCAATATTTATGCAGGGTTTTTCAAAATTATATATGCACATTAAAAATTTATATTTAATGAATAAATTACATAATATGCCTTTTTATTTTTCAGCTTAAAAAAAAATAATTATTTCACAATAATATGAACTTAAATGAGATGTTAGCATTATAGATACATAAGTGAAACTTTCAGCATTCCTGTATACAGTATTACAATGCGCAAGTTGTGAAATTCTCTGTGCTTTTGCTATATTGCCATTCATATTTCCTCGACTAAACTGAATATGAAAGCATATTAAAATCATATAATTTGCTTAAATATTATAATTTGCGAATAAATAATGCTTATATAATGCATAATATGAAAATATATAATATATTAGCGTGCATATATAAGCATTATTCGCCTCTGACCGTGTATATCGGGTGGGCAAAAGGCGGCCCGCGTTCCTCGACTGTAAACTGAATATGAAAGCATATTAAAAGCATATAATTTGCTTAAATATTATAATTTGCGAATAAATAATGCTATAATGCATAATATATAATATATTAGCGTGCATATATAAGCATTATTCGCCGCTGACCGTGTATATCGGGTGGGCAAAAGGCGGCCCGCGGGCCGGATCCGGCCCGTGAAGGCATCTTATACGGCCCGCCTCATGAACTAGAACAAATTACAGTTTCAAGGTACACATTTGTAAAATTCTACTTGAAAAGAGAAAGTAAAATAATGGATACTCTGTAATGTAAAATAATGGATATTGGCGTTAGTGTACACGTACACTACCGAGTTACTGCAAGAATAAATCTTGCTTGAGTAGTCATTTTATGTCAAAGTAGTTTTATTAATTATTAATAGTTATCATCAATAATTTCATTACATAATTACATAATGGCGTCATAAGGTTAAATTCGGCCTTAGGTACATTTCAATTTTTATACGGCCCGCTTCATCCTGAAAATTGTTAATCCGGCCCTCGGCAGAAAATAATTGCCCACCCCTGGTGTATATCGTGCAGTGATCCGCCATTGTCAATACACACTTTCGTCTACTACGTTACTTCGTGCGTGCACTAAACGATTCTACTATAGGAAATAGGATCGCACTTGATATACAAATTACATTGTATATCAAGTGGCTTCATCTATAGTTGAAACATCCATGAATTGAAATGTCGATGGGTGCCATTTTTATTCACATTATCAACTTCATAAGATATAAGCCTACTCCAGGACTCGATAAACTTTTTTGTAAAGGGCCAAATAGTAAATATTTTAATTTCCACAGGCTAAGGAGCGCGCACTATATTTCTGTAGATAGGCCTACTAAACAAAATACAAGTCTACTTTTCTCGCTTTGACAATGACATGTTGGATATAGATATGCACGGGTCATAAAACGAGAACGATGCAGAGAACTATTACTGATTCACGATAGCACGAGAAGAATAGCGACATATATGATACTACAGTCGGCCGGATTGGCCGCGTGGAAACGCTTCGGCTTTCCATTCTGGAGGACCTGGGTTACGAGAAGAATAGCGATATATATGATACTACAGTCGGCCGGATTGGCTGCGTGGAAACGCTTCGGCTTTCCATTCTGGAGGACCCGAGTACTTTCTATTTAACATTATATCTTTCATTTATTTTTTGATGTTCTTTTCTTTAAGTAGCTGATGAGGATTTTGAATAAAAAATCGAAAGCACTACTTCTATTTAACATTATATCTTTCATTTATTTTATCCCTGCCTAAGTGCTTGTTCATTATTTTTGTATGCTGTATATATTTAGCAGAAAAAGACAACTTGTACAGTGCTTTAAAAAAATAAAATTAAATAACTAAATGAAAAGCAAATGAAATTTTCATGTTCAATAACTAAATAAAAGATTGTAGTTCTACAGAATGTTAATTCAATTAAATAAAATAGTTCCTCAGAATTTTACTTCAACTAAATTAAATAGTTCTACAGAAATTTAATTCGTTACTGTACCCTCAAAAAAAAGTTAACAGATTTTATATAATGCCAATAAGCAAAAAAACCAGAAAAAACACCAATCAAGACTTTAAAAAGCCAAAAAGAGTGCATTAACATCAAAAAAGCTGATCTGGCAACCCTAGTTGCAAGCATAACCAAACATTTGATTCTGGAGTACAGGGCCATCAAAACAAACAGTGCCTCCAGAAAACAATGACCCGCCAACGTAGTAAATTTAAAAATGCATTCTGACATTCATGCCGAAAAAATAATGGAACCGGAATATTGACTGCCGGACTTTTTAACCATTACCCCAAGATTCATTACCTATCCTTACCCACATTGTGCCATATATTGCATTTAGGCTTAAAAACTGTTTAGTACCATCCTCAGGTTCCACACACTGAAGATAGCAGGCGGCAGTGTGGCTAAACAAAAAAATCAAGAATCGCATAACTCCAAATTCGTGTAAGTCAGGGTATTACTGTAATTATAAAGACGTAATAAATCTTAACTGTCAAATATGAGAAATCTGTAAAATCAAAGGTCTTCAGTAGAATAATATTTACTAATCACTATAACAACACAAATTATAAAAACAAATGAAAAGGAACAGCACAAATTAATCACTAAATGAGAAATGCTTAACCTTTTGAAAGTTATTGAGCCAATTTGAAAATTTGGTACAAGTTGTAGAACATACAATAGACAAATATTATGTACTGAAAATTCAAAGATTGCATCACAAGACTGAATTCTGACTGACTAAAATCCATGCATGTATAAGTATATATACCTTGACAATTTCTAGAAAGGTCCAGAAACTCAAGAATACTTACTTTGCTGAACACCAGAACTAAAAAAAAACAAACAGCAATACCATCTGTAAACACTCATTGACAAGTTGAGCTTTCCTGCTTAATCAATAGGTGGAGCAGAAATTGCTTCACTTTAATTGGCACTATTATATATAGTATATTTTTTTACATAATTTTTGGAAGTTTTGTTCAATAGGTGGCTTTCCTGCTTAATCAATAGGTAGAAATTGCTACACTTTAATTGGCACTATTATATATAGTATATTTTTTTACATAATTTTTGGAAGTTTTGCATTTACAATTAAAGATCTAGCAGGACATGGGTTGAACACTCCTGCTTTAAATTATAAGCTTTAATATTTCATTATTCCCACTCTGCCATTCATTAAAGTATTAATAGTTTATGTATTTTAATACATTTTGCTAAATAAATTAACAAATACAGGTATACCTCGAACCTGCCATTCATTAAAGTAGTTTATGTATTTTAATACATTTTGCTAAATAAATTAACAAATACAGGTATACCTCGATTATCGCGGTTTCGATTATTCTAATTTTCGATTTATCGCAGTTTATAATTTAATACCAAAATTCGAATTATTGTGGCCGCAAGATGTAGCCCACTACATATGCAACCAGAATTACATTTAGTTTGCGGCGAGATGTAGCCCACTACATATGCAACCAGAATTACATTTAATTTGAATCATAGCCCACTACATATGCAATCAGAATTACATTTAGTTTGAGTCGCCACTCTCAAGTAGCGCTTTGTTTTTATCCGATAGTGCCTGCTCACTATTCACACCGTAAAACTATTCACCTCTACTTGAAGTACATTGGGATATTTATTTCTCTTCTTATTTACCCCTACAGTGAATTCTAAAGGAAACAAGGATATCAAGGCTACAGCTATCAAGAAGAAACGTAGAGTGATCAACTTAGAAGATTAGCCTGCTAAACACATTTCTTTTTTACCTTATACATAAAATTTAATTAATATAACTCAACCCATTTCTTTTTTACCTTATACATAAAATTTAATTAATATATACTTCTTTTTTATCTTATACATAAAATTTTAATTACATATTTGAAAAATCCTTGACAATGATCACCCATTTTACATGCATTATTTCTGATTATCGGGATTTTATTATTGCAGTATTTTTCATGGCAACAATAACCGCGATAATCGAGGTATTCCTGTGCATAAATAAAATGAAAGCCTTTATACTTTCTTAAGTTATGTAGCACTTCAAAGTCAAATGTTGGCTTCTTTCTTTTCAATCATTTTCTAGATCAGCTCGGCTCTTTGGCCCATAGTCTCCATGTGGTCTTGAAGTTATCAGGGGAGATTAGATTAACTTGAGATAAAGGATAACTTCATCTTCTCAATTGTTTTTGCTATCTTCTCTTTGTCCATATTACCAATATTTCTCACTATATTGGCTTTATCTCATCCTATGTAAAGCTCATATCAATTGGCTCTTTGTCTTAACACTTAAATAAAGCCAAGACAGTGCAAGATCAATAATAAGAACGAAGGGAAGACAGAAACAAAGGATAATTATAAAGAGCAAATAATAAGATTATATTTAATCTAATGTTATAAGAATTTAAACAGTGTGTGGAATAATTTATCAAATCCAACTAAAAAATGTTAAAAGGAAAGAAAAACCCACATTAATTTTAGAAGCTAACAAACTTAACAAATACTTACCGGTAAGTAAAAATTATAATTTTTAAGTTTTCTAGCCTGATGTATTAATATAGATAATTTACTTATTGAATGATGGGATGGGAATAATAGAACTGTATCCATATCTTTTGCCTTTTTCTTCAGATATTATTTAAATTAACAAGCTGTTTAAGCAGGAAAGCTTTATTTTTTTTTGAAACATTTTTAGCAAGACACTCATTCTCTTCAGCCACACAGGTCATATGATAAATACATGTGACTGAAGAGAGGAAGTATCTTAATGAAAATGTTTCCAAAAAATAAAATTTTACAAAAACATTTCTGATAAGACACCTTCTACTTAAGTGCTGTTAGTTTGAATTACTTATGGGAATAATACTATTCAAATGCTTATGCATATGGTTTAAAGTTTAATATATGTTTCTTTTTATATTCATTTATATTAAACTGAAGATGGCTGAATAAGCTGGAACATTTTATGATATATATAATTATAGTGATTATTAAATATCATTCTGCTGAAGATTTTTATATTTTCATTCTTATGTAATGAAAAGCAGCAGATTTGAGAAAAACTGATTGTTTAAACAATAATTAAAAAACATAATTAATTAATAGCACAATATCAGATAATACTACTTTGGCAATTAATGACATGCTGTTATCTGTCTTCCATTAGCCATTTACATAATTATCATTATGCAAAAATGGTGTAAAAGACATAGTTATGGAATGAAGCAAAATAACAAAATCAATGGGTACATGGACAAACATACATTGAAATAACACATTTTGTTATTAATTGATATTACAGTGAGGCAGTTGTGATAGTGAAATGAAACTCATAACTTAAATAGTCTATTTAAAGATATTAAAAATGGATAAAAATATTTAAAATTTTTAAGAAAATATCTAAATATATAAAATAGTATAGAGTTAAGTAATGTTTAATAATATTTAAGAATGTTTAAAAATGTATTTTTTAAGGAAGGATAAAAAATAAGTTTTTATTCTTCAACAGAGGAATGTGAAAAACTTTTTCGGGTATATGTTAAAGAATGATTGTTTTGTAGCAGTTAGATTACAGATTTTGTAAAGAGAGCAGAAAGTACATATATAGTAATATAATATGGTTTATATATATAGTAAGATCTTGAACACTTGCCTGATGTCTTTAAATTGGATGAATGTTGAATATTATGTCTCTAAAAGTAGTCTTGCATAAACATTATTCATCCTACATACATCTCTTCAAAAGAAATAAATTTATCAAGCACAAATAGTACAATACTATATATGGAAGAAAAATTCAATGTAGGTTGTCCATCATTCATTCAGAGATATGAGATAAGTATTCAAGATTATTACTCACATCATGTTTTAATTCATTAAAAAGGGTAGAATTATAGATTAGCGCCATATTAATAAAAATACATTTTTCTCTTATTCAATGTAAAAGAAAAAAAAAAAAGAGATCTATTCCTAATAATGAGAAAGCTCACGCAATTTTCTTTTAATTAATGCAAAACAAAATATATAAGTGTGGTGAACAGAATTATATTATAGGCTAATAATACCTAAGAGAATCAATAGTATCACTTGAGATGAGAAAAAAGATCCTTAGATACACAATGATCAACGCAATGGACAAAATCGAAGAGCTCTTCTGCACAAGTTTCGGCCGTATTCTGTCTACTATTAACTCGATTGTTGCATTCCTCCAACTTATTGTGAAAAGCGGAACAACTCTCCTTTTGACTGCACTTCTCCTTCAATGTGTCCAGAGGATCAACTAATTCTTCTTCCTCTTCCTCTTCAGCTTCATCGCTGGCATGAACCTTCAACTTCTCTAAAGACATTATGATTATCACAAGGTGAGAAAAGGTCAAATTAACTGTAATGGCCGATTAAATTTCAACTTCTTCCAACTCAAATTATTAGCTTGCGCAATGTTTCGTCAGTGGCGCCACCCAACATCATCTAGCAAGTGGAAAATTATTAAAACTTTTCCATATTTAAAATAAAAAATATTCTGTAATTAAAATTTTGGAAAACACGTAAAAGCAACATCGAAATAAATTAAACTCATTTAAAAACCAAAGAAATATTCTAAATGGATACGAATGTTAAATCAAGGGATCACTTCCATCTGGATGCGATTTAAGTTTATTTTGGGACAAAAATTTAATATTCATCTCGAAAATTTAACACCAACCAGTAATACTATGGAGGTAAGAGATAGATGGAGATGGCGTGTCTATTCAATCCAGCCAACAAAATAGCGTACAAACAGGCCGCGGGCTGTAGTTTGCCGACCTCTGGTCTACTCGATGCATGAACTATCAGTTAGCGTGACGTTCATTTAGTGCACATATGGGCAACACCCTGCCCTGATCCATTTTAGCGAAGTTTGTCGGATTCATAGTAGGAGAAAATATAGTTTGTTCTACTATAGTCTTTTCAAGTAAGGAAGAACTTTCAAGGCCGAATACGATGATCGACAGATATAGTCGATACGATGTAAAACGGATCGCAATAGAATTTATCATCATTTTCGATTTGATGTTTGATTTAATACATAGTAATCAGTTTAAAATATTTTTATCTTTATAATTAATTTTAGTAACTTGTTTTAATTCATTTAATTTTAGTTTATTTTATTTAATAATTTGGTCCGGCCCTTGACTCGGAGACAGAATGATAATTTGGCCCCCAAACTAGGAAAGCTTGCCCATGCCTGTTTTAATGTATTCGTGTGTGCTTTAGTTCATGACGAATGCGCTGTATATATAATTTTTTGTGTATATACGTGATTTTTAAACATCTTTTATATTAATATTCGGTAAATATCATAAAAATAATGGCAATAATTTACTACGCATCCGTATCTTTACATCAGTTATGAGAAATTTCAAGAGAATATTGTACTTTTTTGAATTAATGAAATGATAATTTTTCTTAATTATGATATTACATAAAATCTCTTATTAGAATGAAACAATGGTTTGTTTATTTTAATAATAATAGATTTTTTTCCGTACATATTATTAAAACTGGCAAGAGGAGGGATATAGAACATTTATTATCATGGCTTCTAATGAAGATTTTTTCGATCAAGAATTCAAAAGAATTCAAAACGAGATTGAATCCGAAATAAGAAAAATGAATGAAGAGATGGATAGAATTGAAAATGAATTTCAGTCAATGTCTATTTGTGGACCTCATCAAAGAACATTACCATCAAGTTCAAACTACGATGATAGGTACGAAAATAAAATAAATGCAGAAAAAATACTATAAGACCTTTGCTTAGATTATATGAGGTTAAGTTAATTAAACCTTCATATTATACTTGAGATATTTTGTACCTGCAGCGGCCACTTTTACACTCCACCATATCCCTGCTAAGTGCTAACAGCCTAACACTAATGGTAGGATCAACTAGAAGATTGTAGGATGGGTTCAACAGGCTAAGCCCAGGCCCCTCTTGAAAAAATGGAGATGTGGAATCCCAATCCTCCAAGATGGTAAGCTGGGAAGATCGGGGTCCCACACCTCCATTTTTACTATATGGTCATGATCAGAAGTGCGACCGTTTCATATCTCAACTATCATCACCTATATAGGTGAGGGCCGGCATGTCATAAATGGAAAGTGGCGTCATCTGTTGACAAAAAAATAAAAAAACCTACAGGTGACAGATAGACATCGACGATTTAGTTTGCTTGCAATTCTGAAAATGTGAATTATGGGATTTTTAATCGATTTCGGTCTTTCAAATAGCAAGCATACGTTATATCACAGGTCTATACAGAATATTAAAAATATTTATATTTGAATGTTTTTTTCTATGGGGCTTTTACGCCGTTTCCCTTCAATGAGTACTATAAGGTAGATTATTTCAGTGCTCATCACGAGCTGAAATAATCTACCTTACCAAAGGCCATCTCACCAAAGGCATAACCTTTTTGGTGAGATGGCCTTCAATGGAGAAATGGAATTCAATGTGCTGGGCCCAAACTCTTCTAAAAAATTTAGAAGTGAGGGACCCGAGAATTGAACCCAAATCCAGAGTGAAAGCACAGCACATTTTCGCTACCGACTATTTAAATCTGAATTGAAATTTGATGCTTTTTGGCATTGAATCAAATCTGCTAAATTGAATGGCGTTTTGATAAATGTAAACTGTGTTTATGTCTATTTTCAGACATTTTTCTGATCCAGATGACGAATATGACCAAATGGAACGAATGATAAAAAATGACATGAAACGAGTGCATCAAGATTTGGAAAGGATTCGAAACGAGATGTTTTCTTTTGTACAGAGTAGTTTTGGAGAAATGTCGCCTCCTAGACCAGTTATGACCACCAGAGACAACAGAAGGTACCAAAATTATATTTAGCGTATATAACTGATTAGAAAATTATTTACAGTATTAAAATAATTATAGTTTAGAAACATATCACGCACCTAGTAGAGACATCGATTCCATTGAACGGGAATTCATTCGAGTCCGAGATCAAATAGAAAGAGAAAGCAGAAGATTGAAAGAAGAGATAGACCGAATGAGAAAAGATATGAAACGCCAAATGGAATTTACATCAGATCAAAGAAAGTTATCACCTAGAAGAATGGATAATTATCCTTATAATGCAGGCAGACAACTAACGACTCAAAGTACAGATATGCAACCGTGGATATCCGAAACAGATCAGTTGGTTCAAAACAATTCCAGTGGAAATAATCTAGATATTAATATCGATCTTAGAGAATATTTGCCAGAAGAAATATCTGTGAATATTGAAAATGATCGATTATTGGTAATTTTAAATTTTCAAATAGGCTAATAACACGTTAATACTTAGCGTTATATTTTATTATTAGAAAATAAAGAGTTGGCCGGATGACCTCGTGGTTCAAGATGGTAAGCATTTGCTTACCATCTTGAAGGACCGGGTTCAATTCTGGGTCCCATACATACAGTTTTTCTGAGCCAAGTCCCCATCCACCATGTGGATGGGGACTTGGCTCAGATCCCATGAATAAATTTTCCAAAGGTAAGGCCCGAATCCTGGCCAGGCTCATTGAAACTCCGCCCTTCTTAGTTGATTCCATCATGGATGTTGGCCAGCTTGTGCTCTAAAAATGACCGCCGCCACTTCCTGTATCTATGGTAGCTTAACTAAAACCTAACTTATTTCAGGTATATGCTGTACAAAATAGAAAAGTTGAAGACAGAAATATTAAGAAAGGATTCAAATACGAAGTAAATCTTCCTAAAGGTATCAATCGCGATCAAGTAACCAAGACTTTAACTAATGATGGAATTCTTAACATAAGAGGAACTCTACCCAGCTCAATCCAAAAATGAATTTATTAAAATGTTAAAAACAGAGACGATGAACAACATTTAAAACATTTTCCGTACTTTTCAAAATTATTTTTTTATCTCAAAATATCTACGAAAATTGGCAATTAAATTAATAATACAAATTTTATATAATGAAATATTGATGACTTCAATGATTAAACATCTCTCTCTGCACTTTGTATATTTTGTTTCTAGTTTGCCAATTCGTCATAATTTCATTCAATTGACTATAGACTAAGATACTTATTTTTTTAATACCTTCCGATCATTATGTGATTATTAAATTGAGACTTCATTCCAGACCTAATTGCAGGCTGCCAAACCCTGCAGTAGGATCAGCAGACAGTCAAAACTCATGGAGAGATCAAAAAGACTATAGAACCTCAAAATTTGAATGGAGACTGCCCGGTCCCGCCCTCTCGAGGGCACCCACCTTGGCGTGGTGAGAGGGCTTACCGGCTGTCACTATGCCTGATTTTATTATGTAATTGATATAAATGATTAAAAACTTCTAATCTTAAATTTTCGATAATCAAAATCGAATCATTATTACGTCATAAATAATAGTCAACCATTTATAGTAGGATTAATTAATTTCCGGTGGATCCTAATAATATATGCAAATTTCGTTCAAATATTTACTCGTAATGTCAACGACAATAGTGTCGGGATATGGATGACACCACCACACTCATTTTTGCCATCGCACCGAATGTGCCATTTTAAACCTTAAAACATCTACATTATACTGTAAGAATATGAAATAACATAATCTTACCTACAGTATATGGCTCACACAACAAAATAAAGTTACTTAAAAAATTACTTGGCAATACACAAAACCGTTTTTTTATCACAGATGATTAAAAACTTCTAATCTTAGATTTTCGATAGTCAAAATCGAATCATTATTACGTCATAAATAATAGTCAACCATTTACAGTAGGATTAATTAATTTCCGGTGATCCTAATAATATATGCAAATTTCGTTCAAAAATTTACTCGTAATGTGCAAACAACTAGTAAAGGTCAACGACAATAGTGTCGGGATATGGATGACATCACCACACTCACTTTTGCCATCGCACCGAATGTGCCATTTTAAACCTTAAAACATCTACGTTATACTGTAAGAATATGAAATAACATAATCTTACCTATATGGCTCACACAGCAAAATAAAGTTACTTAAAAAATTACTTGGCAATACACAAAACCGTTTTTTTATCACAGCATTTGATCGCCAGCTAAAATATTATATAAATATCGTGTTGCTATAAATATTTGGTATAAGTGTTGAATTAATATTAAAATGAACTTACTGATTATTATTTTTATTAATTACTTTATCTAAAATTTAAAGAAATTTTGTAATAAGCCTTTTATAACGCTTTTGTGTCGATGTCTGGTACGAACTGTATATTCCGTCTCACTTTTGTCGGTTACAAATTATTTTCTGTTATGTTTAATAAGTACTATAATTATTTTAATCGTAACCGTAGTCATATCGATTGTAAAAAGTTATCAACTAGTTAATAATTGTAAAGTAGAAACTATATTTCGATCTTGTTAAATTGTATCTTCAAACGAGATCGTCGAATTGCAATGTAATACTTTATAAAACTATACTCCTTTATTGTATTCTGTATAACTTATCGAGGCGAGAGAGATATCCTAGGATGAGGAACTCTAATGGAAAGGCAACTCATCTATGGGAAGATTTCAACATCCAGATCCCGTAACGGGAAGCTTTTCTTACAGTGAATCAACATCTAAGTTCGCATTAAGTATGATAGAATAAAAAAACTCCCTGTTCACTGATGAAGGGAGTGAACGGGAAGTTATTTCCCACTTTTGGGTGTTGACTGCTTCTCTACAATCTGGGAACAGTCAACACCCAACAGAGAAGTAAGACCCAGGTCTCAACGTCCAGAAGAGACTCGAAAACCTCATCGCTTATCTTTCATCCTGTGATTTGCAACCACAAAAAACAGGAAAAAAGATAAGCGATGAGGATCATATTAACAAATTATACCTCTCTCTTTCCAGATAGGTTACCTAAGTAAGTTAGCTTCTCCCGTAAACATAAGTTGTTAACTCTACAGTACATTTGACGAACTCGTCTTCCTTATGTCTTCGCGTTTAATTGCTTTCTGGTTTATTTTAATAAACATTTTTTGTTAGTTTACATTCGAGTGGTTGTTGCCTTCCTTCTAACTTGGACCCCTGCGAGACACCCACTCGCACCGTTACAAAAACTCTACTCCCGACACGCAACCCGCAAACCTTGCAATAGTTTCATAAATTAAAAAAATTATTTCATTAAATTGGATTTAGCATTCTCAGCATCAAAGCAATACTAATTTGCATACAATGACATCACTAATATTGAGTAATTTTCTATTTATCGTTGCAAAGAAACATATGATATCATTTAAACAACCTGTCATTTCTGACAAACGATCACGCTAATAAAAACAAAGAATAAATTTATCGAAGTACTGTCTTCATTAAAACTGATTTTTCATCGTATATAAAAATACAAAATGTAGTGATATTTTGCAATTTACAAAATATATAACTATCTGTACTGCATATCACAATACAGTATTTAAAAAGAACGTTAAATACAGTGATACCTCAGTTCACGAACACAATCCGTTCCTTGACCCTGTTCGTGATCCGAAGAGTTCGTAATCCGAATCAATTTTTCCCATTGCAATTAATGTAAATCCAAATACTGTTTTTTGTCCTAGAAAAAATTTTTGACATGTTATGGCTTTATGTGTGGAAATTTGTCCTAGAAAAAATTTTAACATGTTATGGCTTTATGTGTGTAAATAATACAGAAAGGAAATATTTATAACAGTAATATTAGAAGAAAGCATTAAATAAATATAACAGTAATATTAGAAGAAAGCATGTTTAACACCACCACATAACAGTAATATTAGAAGAAAGCTTGTTTAACACTACTTTCACTTGTTATGGCTTTATGTGTGGAAATAATACAGAAAGGAAATAAATATATAACTGTATCAGAGTAAAGCATGTTTAACACCACCTTCACTAACACTTTTAACTTTTTTGGGAATAATAAGGGATAAATTCACTAATACTTTTAACTTTTTTGGGAGCCATAATAAGGGATAAATTCCACTAACACTTTTAACTTTTTGGGAGCCATAACAAGGGATAAATTTAATTTATTAACACACTTAACTTTTTGGGAGCCATAATAAGGGATAAATTTAATACACAACTTTTTTGGGAGCCATAATAAGGGATAAATTTAATTAAATAAAGACAACTTTTTTGGGAACCATAATAAGGGATAAATTTAATTAAAGAAAAAAAATTTTTTTGGGAGCCATAATAAGGGATAAATTTAATTAAATAATGAAAAAGAACTAAAATATCAACACTTGTTGGAACTTTACTGTACCCATACGAGCTGACCTAAAATATCAATACTTGTTGGAACATTACTGTACCCATATGAGCTGGCACTTGTTGAAACTTTACTGTACCATGTGAGCTGGGCGAACTGGATTGTTGCATATTTTGTTGGAACTTTACTGTACCCATATGAGCTGGGCGAACTGTCATAATAAGGGATAAATTTAATTAAATAAAGAAAAAAACTAAAATATCCGTAATAAGGGATAAATTTAATTAAGTAAAGAAAAAAACTAAAATACCAACAACACTTGGTTGGGAACTTTACTGTACCCATGTCAGCTGGGCGAACTGGATTGTTGCTGGGGGCGAGGCTGTGCGTCTAATTAAATAAAGAAAAAAACTAAAATATCAATACTTGTTGGAACTTTATGAGCTGGGCTAACTGGATTGCTTCTGGGGCGAGGCTGTGAGCAAGGTTTAAATAAAGAAAAACTAAAATATCAACACTTGTTGGAACTTTATTGTACCCATATGACAACTGGATTGCTTCTGGAGGCGAGGCTGTGCGCAAGGTTTTGTGCGCCGCGAGCGGATTGCTGCTGGGGGCGAGGCTGTGCGCAGGGTTTTGTGCGCCGCGGGATTACTGCTGAGACGAGGCTGTGCGCAGGGTTTTTGTGTGCCACGAGTCACGTGCGCTCCATGCACTCCGTGCGTGTCACCGCGAGTCACGTGCGCTCCATGCACTCCGGCCGCGAGTCACGTGCACTCCATGCACTCTGTGCGTGTGGCTGTGCGCCGCGAGTCATGTGCGCTCCATGCATTCCGTGCGTGTGTGTTCGTGAATCGAAGCATCGTTCGTAAAGCGAAGCAAAATTTGTTAAAGCATCGTTCGTAAAGCGAAGCAAAATTTGTTCGCAAATGGTGTTCGTGATTTGTTTGTGAACCGAGACGTTCGTGATCCGAGGTATCACTGTAGTAGGGAATTGTGAACCGAGACATTTGTTCGGAAATGGTGTTCGTAGACCGATTTGTTCGTGACAAATGGTGTTCGTAAACCGATTTGTTCGTGAACCGAGACGTTCGTGCAAATGGTGTTCGTAGACCGATTTGTTCGTGAACCGAGACGTTCGTGAGATCCGAAGGTATTACTGTATTTATAAAATGATGATTAATCATTTACGACTTGTACTTGTTTAAATTATATAATTTAACCCCGATACATAATTTGATATCACTTTGATACGTAAAAATATTTATTATTAATAATAATAATTTATTTTTATAGTTATATAATCATAATTTGATAGATCAGACTGAAAAATCTATAAAGGAACTATCCTACGATCCTATAAAAGAACTATACTACATCAGGCTATTTCGAACACTTTTTAATTCCTGCCTTCCTTTAGTCATTTTTCGCCACATTCAGCTCGATCACGTAAGTGTATATCACAAATTTAAACACTCCTTCCCTTCTATTTAAAAATATTTTCCCTGACTTTACGTAATATGAAATAGTGGGAAATAGAAATTACTTTACATTGATACTTTGTTAGGTATATTTTTAATTTCCAGAAAAATTTTCAAATAATTGGATTCAAATGTCTTAGAATTAGATGTATGGCTTACATTTTATAACAAACATTCTATATAAATCCAAATATATTATATTATAGTTTTTTATTTTTTGAACAACAAGAGATAAAAATATTTTTCTACAGTGTAACGTCATAATATGAATGATTCCCTTCCTCTACGTCATTTATCGTCACAACCTCCTCTGTTTTCCTATTCAGTTTAACGTTGTTTTCTACCCTGGGTATTGAGTGATGAACATTTCATTGCCACTACAAGCCACTCATAATCCTGCTGAAGTCAGCCATAAGTGGAGGATAAGATTAACGGCCGGGATTGAACCCCTCCTGAAAAATTTGGAGGTGTGAGTGCCTGGAATTGAACACGAAAAAGGAAGGTATCTGCCATTTTGTCGACACCTTCCCCTTAACAGCGTGATGGAGTTTACGAATCAAGGAATTCTTTCGTTTTAGAAAAATTCCGTAGCCTGACTTTATCATGTGGAAAAAATGAAATCTTGGTATTTCAGATGTGGATCAAAAATTGTTGTAAATGCAAATATTGTATAATCCAAATAACACAGGTATAGAGAAAGATTCAAAACATTTTCCATAATTTGGGACGAACCAAAAAAAATTAAAAACTTTTTTCTTTGTTAATGACGTGCAGTGGATCCTCACATTAATAATTGATAAGTTTACTTAGAAAAATTACAATAAATAACGAAAAAATTAATCGTAATTAACTTTTTACATAAATAATAATGAATGTTTCTTTTGTGTTGAATATTTATTATTCAGCACTCGATTATTTCCAATTGTTAGTATTTGAAAGAGACTTTATTTTTTCAACTTAACATTTTTATCATAATGAAAACCAAAGATCAAATTTCATCACAAGATAAAAATGGAACTAAAAGAAATTCCGACAATGTTCAAAAATGTACAAGTTCCATTGACGACTTGATTGGCAGTTTAGTAACAGCTATTAAATTCACTTCTCGACGGTATAGTGATCCTAGTGCGCCACGATGTCGAATTTGTTTTTCTAATGAGGAACCATTGATATCGCCTTGTCTGTGCAAAGGTATTATTCTTTGTAATAATTAAAGTTAAATAGTTTATTGATTAAAAATTAAAACCGTATCAAGTTGGATGGGCTTACCATTAAATTTTTTTTAGTATATAAGTAATTTTTTAAAGCCACAGTTCAAAAATTTCGTCATTAGAACCACGTAATTATACATTCTAAAAGGATTTTTAAATGCCATTAAGTTTTGTGTGGATCTACTAGAAGCTACTATTGGATTTATTTTAAAATTATTATATCAATTATCATTAGTGCTATGCAACGTATGTTACGACCATGGATTGGTTACGACAAATTGAAAAGTCTACAAAGTCTTTTTTCCTGTTAATTGACTTATTTCCACTCGTGAAGGTACTAAGATATATTAAAAAATCATTTTAAGGCTATATATAGTTAGTTATACAACATTAATGTCGAACAACATTCTTCAACTTTTAGGTTAACCTCATCATGGATTATGGTTAATCTGTAGTGGACTCTATTTAAAAAAAAACATCAATAACATAAAATTTTAGATAATTTGACTGTTTTTAAGCGCTTTCATAATATTTTCAAATTTCAATTATAAAACAACATAAAATTCAGTATACGCCAATTATTATTGCCACCAGAGCCTGCAGAAGCAGGCCTACAGGGCCTAAATTGCAAAGTGGGCGACATTTCAAAGTGTTAGTATGAAATTTCATTCTTATAAATAAATAAATTGCCATTTGTTTTGGGGTGCCCATTTCAGCTTTGCAGGCGGGAGACGTCCAGCCTAGCACCGGCCCTGATTTGCCATAATACAATACTTGATCTGACATATAAAAATATTTAATAAATTTATTTCGCATTGTTTTTTTTTTGCATTTGGAATTTATATTTTTTCTTTTTTTAATTATTCAGAGGATATATTTATTTGATTTCTACTTCTAAGTTACTTAATATTGCAGTAAGATACGATTTTTACTTTCCTTGCATGTAATATATGATATATTCTATTATTATTTTGATAATTTAGTCATAAGAAAGGAATATATAATGGGGAATATGCTCCAAACAAGTGATTGAATATCAAATGTATTTTCGATTATTATTTTAGTATATCCCATTCAGCTGTGCTCACGTCCATTGAAACAATTTGGTTTTCGGATATTAGTGTTATAAAAATTACTTCGTGGGCCGCATTCTTTTGTGCGAATCCGAACAGCAGATTGGCCAAACCTGTTATAAAATGTAAGACATGCTTTTTCTGATTCATAGACATTTATATAAATAGTTGTTTGAAGATTTATTTAGTGATTAAAGAATACAGTATGTATAATAAAATACCAACATCATTTCTGTTTTCTATTATGTATTTTTTTAATTTTTATGTAAAATCGAAAGAAAAAAATTAAGAAGAACGGGAAAGGTCTTTAAATTTGTAACATTATAGTCAAAAGGTTTTTTTGCATATTTTACACCCCCTTTCCAATCAGGGGGATTACTAAGGGACGGGGCCAGTTCCAACCACGGGCTGCACCCACACCCGTGGAGGGAGGGTGGGGCCAGTTCCAACCACGGGCTGCACCCACACCCGTGGAGGGGTGTCGGATGGTGAAGAACGGGGATCACCGGGCCTGACCCAGTACCCCGAGATGGTGAAGGATGGGGATCACGGGGGCGGGCCCAGTACCCCGAAAAAAATCCGGGATCAGACCCGGGACGCGAACCTTCCTGCGTGGCACACCGACAGTGTTACCACTCGGCCATCCGGCCTTCAGTTAAAGGGGTTAAGCTTAAGAGTAACAAAAAATTGAGAAGGGGGAGAGACTCAAAAAGCATTTGAAACAGTATAACGTGGTTTATGGATGCTCCCCAAGCTGTCCATTACCATGTTGAATATTAATATGAATAAAAATTTGATTTAAAATTGCAACAAACGTTGCAATTTTAAATCAAAACATTACAATTGTCTGTACATAATATTGGTTTTGTATAATTTTAATTATTATTTAGTATTCGTTAAACATACAGTAATGAGATTACGACGAATAGGATATCTTGACAATAAAATAAAGTTTTATATATAATTTCGTTGTTAATAATTAAACATAACTGATCTTTGTTTGAGACATGTAATATGTTGCGATCGTAATGATACTTATAAAACAGGCTTAATTTATTTATAAATTCAATCTAAAATTACCTTTAAAATAAAAAATTCAATGAAAAAGTATGATTTAAGGATATGCACAAATTGATATTGAACTATATTCTAAATCATAATCTGTGTTTTTTTTAGCTAAATAATTCTGTATAACCTGTAAGAGTAATATAGGTAAGTTATCTATTGCCCCTTTATTTACCACTTAGCGCCATCTAGTGATACTTAATGTCATAAAATAAAATAAAAATTTGGCCTTCATAGAGCCCTTTAAAAGGGCCGGATAAAAAAATTCGGCGACGTATGGACATGCCCATAATGATATTGAACAATGTTCTGTATCATAATACTAAATATCTTTATTTTAGATTTTAAATGAAAAGTTGCATACATATAAAATACAGATTATATGTGTGTATTGTAAGTTATATAGGTGTTATATCGAAAAGGCTTATAACCGCATTCTTTTCAATTAGCTACATCTTTTTATTGAATTTTAATGCTTTTTCGCAAATTTTTAAATGTTTTCATCAAATATTGGAAAGTATTCGTAAATTTTTAAAAATATTTCACTATTTAATGCAATCGTTTTGCTTTTTCGAAATTTTTTTTTTTTTTTTTTTACTAATTCATTAATTAAACACGTATTTTTAAGTACTATACGTATGTGCAATTTCAGTCAAATCGGGGAGGGGACGTCTGACCATCCCCTTGTAAGACAGGATGATCAAAAAGTCAGACAACCCAAACTTAAGTACATTGTAAAACTGAGTTTAATTTGTAAAAGAATTTTTAAATAAAGTTTTTTTGTCTGTGACATTACCACAGCTGGCAATGTTATTTTATAAAGTTAAAAATAAATAAAAGGCCTGATAAGTATATGTAATGAATTTTTTGGTTTTTCACTTACCTTATATTTCCTTTAAAATCAGGGTCTCTTATGGGGATCTCATAAACTAAGGTTAACTTATATGTTTTACATATCTTAAATATTGTATTAATTCATAAATGCAATAATATAGTAAAGCTTTATTAATTCAAATAAATAAATTTAAGTTTATTTGATTTATTTTTTTTTAATTCACTTACAGAATGCATCTGAATTTTTTCAAATTTTATTATTTGTAAAAGAGTTACTTTTATAAAGTGTAAACAATTGAGAATGCAGTTGATTTGAATGTTTAGTGCCAACTCTCTCAACTTTCCTTTGTTTCTTAAACAATCCTCTCAGTGATGCATTGTCTATTAAATGACCCTCAACAAGATCTGAGTTTGACACACCTTATTTAGATGGTTTCAGATTAACTATAGATGTTGATATCTTTGCCTAATTTAAGTAGTGTCACCTATTTCCAAATTGCTTTATGAAGCTTTACATTGTTCTGTTTTGATGATATTTCCATTCTAATCATTTTTAACATTTAACAATCAGTATTTTATATTTATTCAATTTAACCATCATAAACATGCAGCAACAGTGAAAGAGCTATTTTTGTTCCTGATGTAGTGTTAACTTAACCAAAGGATGTTTTCACCAAATCAATGTGAAAATAAACTAAACTATATTATTATTTGAAGGGATACTAGGGTTATTTAACTTAAAATATTTGATTAGTATATTCCCCTAATAGATTTTATTCAGATATATATTATCTAATGAAGTTAATATATTATCTGAATAAAATCTACTAGGAGAATATACTAACCAAATATTTTAAGTCAAATAACCCTAGTGAATAAATTTGGAGTTAAATTGTAATTTAATAATTAATTGATAATTAAGACTAATACAAAAAATTTAAATAATAAGTTCAATTATTAATTCTTTGAGTTAATATTGAACTTTAATTTTTAATATTTTCTTGCTATTAAAAACCATGCCATTGACCTGGAGTTGTACCAGGAACTTTGGGTTACCATCCCAACAAATTAACCAATTAAACTATCATGGCATTAATTAACTAATTACTAACTCAACAGATAGTGGCACTGTTGTCTTGATGATTAATTATTAAATTATAATTTATCTCCAAATTTGCTCACTAGGAGTATTTAGCATGAAATATTTGATTAGTATAGTCCTCTAGTAGGTTTAATTGAGGTATATATTATCTGACTTTAGCCAAGTCTATGCAGGTTTGCTAGAGGACTTATGACTGCATAGGCTCATAAGGCTCATAAAGATTATGGCTCTGTGCCACTGTGAAGGTACTAGATACTTTCTGCAAGATATAACTCAACTTTAATCATTGCATTCTGTTTTGATATTTCTATTCTAATCATTTTTAACTCTTTAACAATTAGTATTTCATATTTATTCAATTTAACCATCATAAACATGCAGCAATAGTGAAAGAGCACCAAGCATGGTGGCGACAGCCTCACCCTGTGTGTCCACTTCAATGAGAGAGACCTACCTGGTGAAAAATCCTTCTGACCTCAATCTCTCATGCACAGAGTTGCTACAACAACTAGAAAAAGCCAAGAAAGGCAGTGTCAAGAACTACCACACAACTAAAAACCAGACAACCCACACCAAAAGCAAAGTTCAACAGTGGTAGGACCTCTCACTGCAGGAGAAACCACATCAATAAGTGACAATTTGATGGCTGGGCCAAGGGCAGTTATGCACAAGTTCCTTGACTGTGCCAATGCCCAGACAGCACCTAAGTCTTAGAAATTTGTTCCTAGTGGCAGGTGATCACTTAAGGTGCATACCACTTCGGTTGTCACGAGAGATCTCCCTCACTTCATATTCCAATGCAGCCTACGTGTAGCTGTTGACTTCTGCAAGCCACCATGGGAACAATATTAATCAATGCCGTTCAATGGCAGGTTCTGGCATCTTGCTGTGGCCAAATATCGCTTTGGGCAACTCCACAAGATTTTGCGTTCTCCTTAGGGAAGCAAACTTTCTCCTGTCTGGGGACAAATCCCCTACAGCCCGAGCCAGATTAACTTTTGGATGGGATCCTTTAAGGCTTCTATCCCTTTGCCATTCACTCTGTTGGCCTGGTATGCCACCTTGGGATTTGGAACCCTTTTAGAGGATTTATACATTATGCAGGACATACATCAGGCCAGTTTTTAATCCAGGATTGCAGAGACTGGATGCTCGAGTGGCGAACTACAGAGCATCCACCAGCGAGAAGTGCAGCCAAGCTCTACCAACCCTGTAGGAATTTCTTTGCTAGCGACAGTGTCTTGGGACCCAGCCCAGGCCTAATCAGGTTATCTCGACACTGCAAGATCTTTCTATAGAAAGTCAAACAAGGCCTGAGACAAATAGTCCGGCTAAGACTTCCCACAGCAATCTACTCTAATACCATCCTGTGTTTTGACAAGCTGCCCAAGGCACACCAATGTCTGCATGTGACTCCCATAGGGATGGGATCATCTTTCACCTGGACATCATCATACTTTAGGAGCCACTTAATTTTCCTGTCACTATGAACATATATCGTTCCAGCTTCACAAATATAGACATAGTGACAGCCAGTAAGCCGCCTTGCTGTGTCAAGGCAGACTTCTTAGGAGGTTAATGACTATATAGCTAGCCCACCTGGGAATGTTAGTGTTGGTAGTCTGATAAGTTTCTAAATTAATACACTTTTGTATTAATTTAGAAGCCCATTTTAAATATGGGCAAACCAATTCAATATAATGTTATTCCTGTAACAAACACATCCACGGCTCTTTGGTGCATAGCATGACACTATTATTTATACATTCAGTACAAGTGCTTCCATCTAGGAACAAATATTGAAGTTGTATTTATTTTCCTAAGATTAAAGCAAGCCAGTGCCACTTTCATTCAATTTTTGTTGTTTATAAGTGATTGACGATTTCTAGATGATATCTGAATTGTGCATCTGTTAAGAGTTATTTAGTTTTTAATTATCAAATATTTAGAATTCAATGAATCACCTAAATCTGATAAACAAAAAATTACAAAATATTTCAAAATTTAATAAAGCATCAATTTTTATTTCAAAAAATTTTTTTCAACATAATAGGAAATTATTTTTTCTTTTATCCTTGAAAATTTCAAATGAATACAGCTAGTCACAAATTTTAGAGAAATTTTAAAAAGTCTGCCAGATTTGCATAGATCTCAGTAAGATTGGCCATCAGTATGTTAATCATAATATAAACTTTATAAAATGGGAAATCTGCCTAAGGCTGTGATAATTTGGGTTAACATCCCAATGTCTTAACAAATTAAAGTTTCTGGTTTGACTCCAGGTTTATAGCATAATTTTTAATTTTAGGAAAATAGTAAAATTAAAGTTCAATTATCAGGTCATCCCATAAATAATGTCATTTTTTTTTTTGCTGATTTAAATAATGTGATTTTTTTTTCCTGATGACCAGGTGATGGAAGTAGTTCAAGGGTATAAGACATCATAAGGCATGCTCTTCATGTAATGTGAGGCAGAGAACAACAGTTATACATGCATCTCTTATGCCATTAAAATTTATAGGATATGACAGTGTCTGAAGAGCACATAAGGAGCATTATGATGTATGAGCTTAACCAAGGACGTACAGCAACTGTAGTGACACGAAACATCAATACCATATATGGACAGGGTACCCTGAATGTCAGAAAATGTCAAGTATGGTTCCATAAATTTCAATTTGGGACTAGAACTCTTATGGATAGGCATGCAAAAGATATGCTGAGAGCTGCTGTTGAGAGAAATCTAGAGGAAGCAGTCAAGGAATAGGCCACAATTATTCATTCAACTATTCACAGGCATCTACAAGACTTTGTGTGCAAAAACTGGGTAAGTGGATACCTCATGAGCTCACATTACAAAATTTGCGACAACATATGGATATTTGCACTTTGCTCTCCATGAGAAGAGGGAACTGTTTTTTGAAAAGAGTAGTTATAGGAGATGAAAAATTAATTCTGTACCGCAATGTTAAGTGCAAACATCAGTGGCTTCCTAAAAAATTCTGCCTGCAGTAGTGGCTAAATCTGGACATTTTATACATAAGGTTTTACTTAATGTTTGGTGGGATATGTAAGGCATAATCCAAGGGTCGGTAAACTACGACTATGATAATTTGGGTTACCATCCCAATGTCTTAACAAATTAAAGTTTCTGGTTTGATTCCAGGTTTATAGCATAATTTTTAATTTTAGGAAAATAATAAAATTAAAGTTCAATATTTAAAATTGCAATAAAATGAATGATTTTTGCACAATTTATTGATGTACGTGTTATTTTAGATTGTGTGTCTTGTGGATCAGGTCGTCCCTTAAATAATGTCATTTTTTTTTTGCTGATTTAAATAATGTAATTTTTTTTTCTCAAGGGTCAGTAAACTATGGCATGTGTGCCGTAATTTACTGACCCTTGGATTTTCATGCTGAGTGAATTGAAATACAATATATGATCTCATAAAAAAAAATTGAATTTTTAATTAAATAGAAGCACTTGCAAATTTACCGATATTTTTTATTTTATTTTTTTCCCCTCCTATTCCTGGTAATTCTGTAGAATTTTCGAACAAAACAGTATAACTGTAAATTACCAGGAATTCTTTAAATCGTGAATATAAAATAAAAATTCATTAATATGACATTTTATTTGATTCTTATATACTGCGACAGAAGTATATGGACTTGAAAAGGAACTATATTCTGAACATAAATAATATAAATAAAATTCAATAATTTTATAACAAATTATAAGTAATACTTATACATGAATAATTTTTCTCAATGAAAACAATTATAAAATATATAAAATTAAATATGTGATCTATTTGTCAACATGTTTAAAAAAATAAGAACGTAAGAAACAACTGATCAACACTTTGGTCTCCTAATTGTGATCTAATTTTTGTACAAAATAACCTTGCCGTAGAAAAAAACTTTCAGATTCCACACTTGCTGGTTTAATAATTATTAAAGAATCGTACACTATTTGAATATATTTCCTCCTTATATTTTTCTGTTGAAAATACTCCAATTCTTCAGATTCAACAGATTCCAGTTCTTCGTCTTCAGTTTTATCTACTACTATATCATTTCTGTTATACAGAACCTTGATCACAGCCAACTGGATTCCATATGCTAAACATAATTGGTGATTTACGTTAATAGACTGCGGTCCAGCGAATAAAAATACAAAAAAGTGTATTATAGTTATGTACATAATTTACTTAATTACAGGTAAAAACAGTGTAGAATTACTGGTAATAATTTGAGGTTAAAATTTGCAGTAAACCAGTTTACCGGTATTGCAATCCCTAATCTGCTAAATGGGTCCTGTATTTGGACACACAAACTCCAAAAATGGAATTTTTGTGCCCAATCTTAGGTAAACATAAATGAGCTTTTTATCTTATAATACTGCTTATTTTTTATATATCACTATATTTGAATATTTAGATCAACAGATACATCCCTTAGAAAAAGTTTAGGATCTTCCTATTTTGGCTAAATGTAATTTTGTAAGAGAGTTCTATTGTCTCTGGCCATTAGGTGAAGGAGAGATTTTTGGGGAATGATTGAGGGCTAACTTCGCTTATGTCCTCTGATACATTCCCCTATTAAAATGTCATTGTAACTCTGGCAAACCGCTGAAGGGGTTAGAGATTAGAAATTTGTTTTGGCTTTGCTTATGTAAACATCGTCATAAATCTTTCTATTGTTCATAAACATTGTCTGAATATTTCTATTGTAGATGCTGTCATGTTGTGATAGTATCTACAATAGAAATATTTAAAATTGCAATAAAATGAATGATTTTTGTGCAATTTATTGATGTATGTGTTATTTTAGATTGTGTGTGTCTTGTGGAGAATTGCGACTGTACAGTTGTGTATTGCGCATTTTCTCTTATAATGAACCATTAATTGTATGAATAGATAAGTTGAAGAGAAAAGAAAAAAATGTAATGTTAAGATGGATGGAATTTCTCGTTGCTGTGGAAACTTTTCTCAATAAATAACACAAAAAGAGAGAGAGAGAGAGATTATATGTAATTATAAATAAAAGAAATATATATAAACATCCTGAGAAAGGTGTTAAATTAAACAGGATAAACAATTGATTAACGTGTGTCATTTAACTGCGGAATTTTATATATAACAACATAAAACTCAACGAAACATGAGATGATATGGCAACAATGCGAGATCAAATTGGTGCAGGTGTCACCAGGAACACAATAATGTAAACGAAATGTTAAACTTTATAATAGCAAAATACATGGAAAAGAAGAGAACATCCAAGTCAATCAGAGTCAAGAGAAGGTCCCATTAAGAAAGATGTGCATGAAAGCTGTCTGGGAAAGTATCTGTTAGAAGCATAAAGTGTGTGCGCACCGAAAGGAGCTGGAAGGAAATAAAGAAGGAATCGTAATAAAAGAAGAACAACAAAAGAACTGTTCCAAGGAAGAATCAGCTTGTGTATTTAAAGAACATTTCAACAACTGGACTGTTCTAAGGACTTTATTAAATTTAAAGGTATTTATCCTCCAGCTGTATTTGGATGCACTGCACTCCTTTGTTCAGGTCAGCAGCATTTGTAAAAGAGATCTCTCTCTCTATCTCAATAAAGATCCAGGTTTATTTTTCAACCGTATTGTTGTCTGTCATTGCATCACTGGAGATTTCCTCCTCTCCATCCTTTCTCACAAAAGTGCCACATACCCACGTTTTGGCTATCAAAAATATCCTGATGCCACAGTCACTCTGTGGTCCTCAGTCTAGTTTAAGTATTATTTTGTGATTATATTTCAAAGAAAATTATCTGAAATTAAAGTTGGTAGAAGTGAAGCAGATAAATCATGTGACTTACCTGCTTGGATTATGACTTGAATCCTTCACATGGCCAAAATAATTAATGCATTGTTATGAATTTTTAAGATATGAATTTACAAAATTTTTCTTAAAATTTTGGGTTTTCTAAGAATTTTTCTTGAGAATCAGGAATTGAGATTTTCTTGTAAATTTCGAATTTCTCGAGACAGGATTCTCAAACACAATCATAATATATTTTTTATATATTGACTGCTTGATACTCAAAGAATCTACAAAGCCTTTGATACACAAGGAACAAATGAATTCTGATTTTATATCACAAACATTTTTTGTAGATTTATAAGTTTATAAAGTTAACAATAAAAGTCATCTAATTAGAATATCATCATTCTTATAAGAGAAATGTTTGTCTATTAATATAAATTAATATTTAAATTGGCTTTGCATTCAATTAAAGTTTTCATATTTGATTCATTTGCAAAATTTCAGTGTTTAGCTAGTTGAAAAAGTTATTTTCTATGTTAGGTTATACCATTTAAGTGTTTGCCTAAAGTCTCGTGTGTTTTAGCAGTTTTTGGTCCATTTTAGAAATTTTATTTAAATTTTTCAAACAATATTGAAACTCATGGACTTAGATGATGTAATATGACTTCTTAGATGTCATCATCATAATCTTTTCCTCCCTTCTTCCCATCCTTTTAATATATAAATTTGATTAATTTTATAATTTGCTCATTGTTTACAAATTTTATCAATATGTCAAATATATCTTTATTTTACGACATATAAATATTTAATTCTTATTTTAATAGGAAGTGAAACCAAACATGGTAGAAAGGATAGGTGACCTTGAATTGCCTTTAGAAAAAGTTTTAGAGGAATTAATGGATGGAGACATCATTGTCTTTCAAAGGGCTGATATTAATGTTGAAGATTGTGAATTGCCTACTGTTAATGATTATTTCAGGTTTTAAATTTTAATTTTAATGTACCATAAGTATTATATTAAATAAATAATAAAAATACAATAAAATATATTAATGATGATGATTATATTTTTAAAAAGTAAATTTTATGTTTAATTTGATACAGTTAACTGATGACTATAATGTAAAGTGACCAAATATTTTATGTTTCAATGCAGGACATGTCTAAATAACAATAAGAAAAAATACTTGACACATTCATGATGACACCGTTTTCTTAGTTAATTTAGATGTACATCATTAAAATGTCTTGGATCTATCTTTTTATGTTTTTTTATATTAATGTATAAAAGTTACAAAAAATGCATACTTCCAGTAAATTAAAAAAAATTAAACACATTCTTTTCATAACAAAAAATTAATAAAAAATAACAGTCTCAATACAAAAAATATCAAAAATGACTAGGGCCTATATAGATATAAGCATCAATATAACGAATAATATTAAATAATTACATTATTTATATGTATTTTTTCACAGAATGAAATTTTTAATAAATCTGCATTACTTGAAATAATATAAAATTCTTCAGAAGAATTGCAAAAATTGCACTTAACTTGTAATATTGCTTTCAATATTTCTACCTTCAGCTACGTTTTTCTCTTAATTTGAATTTTAAATCAATTATTTCTGTAACAACTTCCATAATAGTATTATTATTATCTTCAATACTTATCACATAAGTATAAATATTTGTTGCCAGTTAATAACAGTAGCCTCATTTGGTATGAAGTATAGGGAATGGCAACTTTGTGCCATTGCGAAAATATTAAAAAAGTTACATGTCCAATCCGGGACATTTTCCAGGACAGTTTTCGTTGCAGGACAAACAACTCAAATCCGGGACATCTGGTCACTTTACTATAATGGCTTGCTATGGTAAACTTTATACTATTTGCAAATTGAAAATTTTATTTAATCATGAAAGTTGCTAAAATATAAATAGATCTTGAATTTGAGTCAATGCATTCCTGGAATAAGCTTATAAAGTAAGAAATCATAAACTAAGAATCAATTTCCCATAGACTTAATGTCAAAAACAAATTCCATTCTCAACAATGAAATTTGACCATAATGAAATTAAGTAAGTAAAAAAAATCAGTAGTTTATGATCAGATAAATAAATCGTTGTTTAAAGAAATGAAACCATGGCCTTTAATATCAAGCATATTATAATTATAAAATTATTTATCTCACATAAATGTTAAAGAATTTTTATTCTTCATCATTATTGATTGATAAATAAATGAGCTTTTATACAGATGAAATATTATCTTAGGCACAACCTGAGAATGATAGTTAGTTAATTACTATTACTATTAGGTCTACCATTTTGAATTTTCTGATTTCATAAAAGAAAACAGTTGTACTTTATTGTAGTAATAGCCTTGGCTAATCTAATTTCTGATATTTTATTAATTGATTGTATTATTCTAACTCTATGCCAAAAGATGTCTATGTTATTCTCATAAAATGTTTTTGCAAAAGCTGTGTTGAGTCTTCCTTTTTGTATATCATATTTATGTTCAGCGAGTCTAATTTCCAATGAACAAATCGTGCTACCTATATAAACTTCATGTCAATTTAAATCATTGTTAAATAATTTCATTGTCATCATTGTTAAATAATTTCTTGAATATTTCATTCTTATGGAGACTGAATATTATTAATTAATCGATCGTGACATTTACTGCTTGGATAGTCTCTGGAATTCGAACTGTTTTACTTGATTCTACATGTTTTAAGTTCAATGTTGAACCTGTTGCTTCATATCTTTCCACCCATTTTCTTCACAGCGTGGGCTGATGAAACCATATCATGATAGTGCAGTTGAAAATGACTCCAAAATTCATGCCATGCAGCTTCTCAACAATCATTGTTTTTGTAATATGCTTTCACCCCAAAAGTGCATTGCTTCCCTGACCACTGCTCCATAGCAACTGAAATGGCATCGTCTACACAACATTCTCATGGTCTCAGTGTTACCAAATTTAACAATAACCTTGTACTATGCCATTCAAAATCTCTCACTCCCGTACTACCCTGTATATATACATATATATATATATACACAAATATTCCCAATTTACATAAATCTGACTTCTATAAATCCAACTTTATATAAAAATTTCCTCTAATTTTTTCTTTGAGGTGTAGAGCATAAATATTTATTGTATTTAAGTTACAAATCCAAACATAATTGTTTACAATATTTAAAAGTTCATGTTACTTGGTTTGTTTGTTTTTTTTTTTTGTATTGTTTATATTAAACATTGTATTATACATTCAGTATCATTCTATGTAGTGTGTCTCCCTTTCAGTCAGGGAACAATATGGCTACATAGTATTGTATAAGTACAATCATAGTCTACCTACCTCCAATAGTTTTTAATTCAGAATTTTGTTAGATTATTTTCCTGACTTATACAGAATTCAAGTTATATAAAATCCTTCAGTTCCAATTACTTAGATAAGTTGGAGAATATTTGTATATAAACAGGGCTGGATTTACCTACAGGCCGATTAGGCTAATCTGGGCAGAGCATGTGTTCCCATCATCCTGGACTAGAGCTATTATCATTCCTTTCCCCAAATCAGGAAAAGATCCCAAGAACCCTTCTCAGTATAGACCACTCGCTTTGACTAGTTGCCTTTGCAAAATCCTTGAACATATGGTGAACTACCGCTTAGTATATTATTTAGAAAAATTTGGCCACTTTTCACCATACCAGAGCAGATTTCGTTCTTTCCGAAGCACAACAGACAATTTGATCATGCCTTGAGATATCTATTCAAGAAGCCTTCATAAGACACGAATACCTGGTATCCATCTTTTTTGACATTGAGAAGGCTTATGATTGGGCCTGACGTTTTGGCATTCTCCGCAACCTTCACCAATGTGGTTTGTGTGGGAACCTACCGATATTCATCAGGAAATTTTTACCTTGATGTTCCTTCCAGGTCCGCATTGGTCCTGTTTTGTCTACTCCCCCATATACAGGGGAGTAGACTGGTGTCCCTCAAGGTTCTGTTTTAAGTGTCACATTGTTTGTCTTAAAAATCAATGCTTTTGCAGCATATTTACCTCCAGCTGTGAAATACTCCTTGTATGTAGACGACTTTTAAATCTCCTGCCAATCCACCAACATGAGGCTTATAGAGAGACAGCTAAAGACTACTTTAAATCGGATCAACTCATGGGCCATTCAGAGAATGGGTTCTCATTTTCACCACAAAAAAAACATCTTGTGTCCACTTTTGTTGACGACGTGGCCTCCATCCAGATCTGGAGGTCTTCCTTTGCGGCATTCCCATTCCTGTTGTGAATAAAGCCAAATTTCTCGGAGTAATTTTTGACTGAAAGCTTACTTTCTGCTCCCATCTCCTCCATTTCAAGGGAAAGTGCACCAGAGCATTGAACATCCTCAAAGTCATCTCTTTCATGTCCTGGGGCACAGGCCACTGTTCAATGTTACGTATATATATCGGTCATTGATCCGATCAAAGCTGGACTACGGATCTGTGATTTACAGTTCATCTAGAGAATCCGCCCTGTGGATGTTAGACTCCATTCACCATCAGACTCTTTGTTCAGTGCACCGGGTCATTCCGCATGTCACCTGTTCAGAGTTTGTATGTTGAAGCATTTGAGCCTCCACTTTTCATCAGGAGGAAACAACTGTCTCTATACTACACCAAATTGAAGTCTCTTCCAAAGAATTCTGTGGGGCAGTGTGTTTTCAATCCCATATTTTCTTCACTGTTTGCCGCTTGACCTTCGTGTGTATAATGTTCGGTTTGTGAATGACAAAGCTGCTCATGGAGATTAATTTAGAAACATCATCCATCTCCCTGTCCGAATATTTAGGCATTGCACCTTGGGATGAATTCTCCATATCAATAGATTTTTGCCTTCGCTGTTATCCGAAGGCCTCCACACCGGACTGTGTGTTTCAGCAGATATTTGCAGATTTTCTTAATTCGAACATAGGTTTTTTCTCGCTTTTCATGGATGGATCAAAATCCGAAGGCCACATGGGATCTGCAGTCATATGTGATGACGAAGCATTGTCAGAGCAGATTCCCACAGTTGCAAGTGTTTTCACTGCAGTTACACACAATTCGTGTTGCTCTAAAGCATATTAGAATGAACGGCCGCTGTAATAGCCTCATATTTTCAGACTCACTGACTGCACTTCAAACTCTGATCTCAAAATTACTCAAAACAAATTTATGAATTTTAGTAGAATTAATGCACATTTTATTTCTATCTATCACATTAAAAAAATTCAGTAATTTGCCTAAATTAAGAAATATTTCAGGGTTTATAATGTTGACAATACTGTTGTTCTAACTCAGTGGTTCTCAACCACTATGCTTTGGCACACTAGTGTGCCATGACAGTGCCAAATCTTTGACAGTGTGCCATGAAAAATTAAAAATGAATTGTATGTATGTAATTGTATGAAACATATATATTAATAGTGAAACCTGGTTGACTGGATATCCCTTTTGCAGTCGATATGTATTGATTCCTATAAATAGGGTCTTAGAAAAATGTAATTTTCAAATTTCTGCTACAGCCAAAATTTTTTTGTCAATATTCATAATTTAAAAATTAAGGAATAAAAATCAAATTAAAATTATATTTTCTCTAAAAAGACAAAATCCACGGGTAGCACTATAACTTAATAAGGGCCATCATTTAATGATCCCATGTACGAGTATGTCTGTAATCTGAATGTAATAAATAAGAATTAATAATAATAATCTGTTAATAACAATTTGTTGTAAATCTAAATTATTATTTAAAATATTTAGATGTCCTGCCAAATTTTAAAATATTAAAATGTGTTCCTCAACAGAAAAGTTGAGAACGACTATTCTAACTAATCTGATAGCTTGAAGATTCATTATGTAGATCAATAGATATTTAAAGGCTAATTTTATAAAATTCAGAAGATCTCATTAAAAATTAAACATCCAGACAAAATATTGCAAATAACTAGGCAATTTGCGTATCCTATATCATCAAGTAATCATAAACAGTGCCGTAGCTACTGCTCTAAGCACTTATGGCTCAAGATATAAAAGGCACCTTTGTAGGGAATAAAAACAGGTAAATCAGCAAAATTTTTTTTTGTAATTTTTCTTTATTAATTATTATTTGTGTGAAGGAGAAATCAGGATATAACATATAAATTATAAAAATTGTCAGCTCACAAAAATTCAGCAAATATTATTTTACACAGATTATAACAAGCTATTACAGAAACTTCATCTTTCATGTTTTTATTTCTGAAAAATTATTTATTACTTTAAAATCGGTTTCTAAAAAAAAATCATTTTCAATTGATAGTATTGCTAAATTGGTCAATCGATTTTGAGTGATTGTTGACTTTAAATAATTTTTAATTTATTGAATCTTCATTCTCCAGTAGCAACAGTAACGAGTAACGTAAGCATGATACGTAGTGCCATGGTTAAATATAGATATGATTCACAAAGGTTTCATTTTAAAATTCCTTCTAAAATTTCCCTGAGGTATAATAATGATAAATTTGGAAATATCACCTGTGCCTGCAATTTAAGGCATTCTAATTCATTGAAAAATTGAAATTTGTTCCAATTCTTTATATTGAGAACAAAGATCACTTGCACTTTTCTTTATATCGTCAATTGAAAATGTTGCAATATTTTTCCCGATTAAAAAAATCTAACCGACCTGATACCCGACTCGCTGCTGCACACACAATCTGGCTCAGCAGTAGTTAGTTATTCATGTCATCATCACATAATTTTTTTGCACTTTTTGTGTCATATTAAAAATAAATAAGCTTTCTAACAATTTTTTTTTAATAAATAAAAATCTGTTAGTTATAGGATAATGTGAGGGGGACGATGGTAGTGAGCCCTTGGATTATGTACCTATTTTGAATAGTGCCTATGGCCATGGCCACCTTCGCCATATCCTTGCTACAGCACCGATCATAAACTAGAAAAGATTTTGTAAAACTGGTAGAAGCAGCAAAAAAATCAATAGAAATTAAATTTTTTTTATTGAATAAAAGTGATCACTGTAATGTGTGAATATAAATTTATTTCTCTGAATAAAGATTAAATTTTGAATTTTTCTAATATGAGGATCTGCAGCTCCCAGATTGCCTCCCTTGTTTCGTGGAAAAATCATAATTCATATTATATTAATTTTATATGCTTGTTGTATTAATTTTGTGTAAAAATTTTAAATATCAAAAATTATTAAATAAAAAATAATTAACTAAATTAATAGAGAGAGACGAGATTACTCACAGGAATGCACAAGGAACTGTGAACAAGTTCTGGGTCAAACCTGTCGGAATTTCCTTGTTGAAGGAATAATAATAAAAGCAGCAAATTCCTGGTTCAGTGTGTGTAAAAGAAGAAGCAGAGAGGAGAATGGTTTCAATAATAGAATGATTTTCTCTGAAACTAAAACGAAAATGTAAGTTCTTGACAAGAGTTCAACCCACCTTGTCAGCTACTGCTTACAGCGTTTTCTCTGAAACGAAAATGTAAGTTCTTGACAAGAGTTCAACCCACCTTGTCAGCTACTGCTTACAGGTGGGTTGAACTCCCTCCTCAGTTGTGAAACAAAGAACGATGGTAGCCGATGGTAGTGAGACACAATAGACTTCGTCGATGGACACAGTCAATAAAACAGGCTGTGTGTGAAGCATCAGGTGAAAGAACGCAACTCGACTGATTTGTGATAGTCGACGGAGATGATGAGCAAAAACATCGGATGATTGACAAAGACGATCAGTGTATGTGGGAACCATCCATGAACTTATGAACATTTAATTTAGTGCTGAAGTATGAATTATAGCAAACTGAATTAAGAATTATTGTCAGTAGAGCTCCCTCTTTCAGGTAAATGGGGGGAGAAGGTCTCAGCAGAATTTTCTCTCTCTCTCTCCGATTGTTACAGTTAAGCTTAAGAATATATAGTCGCTTTAGGTATCTTATTGTTATCACTTCATTTTATGCTTTGTTTAAATAAATATTTGGTATTGTTGAATTTGTGCATCTGAATCATTATCTTAAATCTGCATCGCTTATTTACATGCCTGTGAATGAACAAGACCAAATTCGGACATTCCGACATTGTTTTACTAGCGCACACCCTCTTCCACTGTCCTCACACTAACTCAAAGTTTTTAAATTGCCATATTTTATTTTATTGGAAACTATTTAATTATTTTGAACAAGATACAGTATGTCCCCAACTTACACAGTTTCAACTTATGCAGTTTCAGAGATATCCAGATTCAAAAGTCTCTTAATTTTTGTTAAATTTTCATAAAATGCTAATGAAAAATTTATTAAACAATTTACATTTTTGCAAAAATATTATTTGACCTTATTTAACCATAGATAAGAAAATTTAAATTCATAAATTTCATTTGGCCATTCCATTTACTAATGTGCTATTTGTATATATTGAATTTAAGCATTTTTATTGGACATGTGATTTTCAACTTATGTGGAATTTTTTTGGACAAATTAATTACATAACTCAGGGACCTACTATCCATAGTTTTTAGCATTTTTGCTATACAATGTAAAAAAGTCGATATATAATTTTGATTTTATTTTTTTAAACGAAAATTTCACATGGTTTCATATTAGATAAAGCATTCACCACATTTTGTTTGTAAAGAAAACACGTTGAATTATTTATTATGACAAAAGTTTTTCACATGTAAAAAGCTAACTGTATAAATAGAATTACCCGTAATTGTGGAATCATCTGTAACGCGCTACAAATTAAACCGGTAATAATGATTATGCTATAAATGTTAAGGCAAAAGTTTTTCACATGTAAAAAGCTAATTGTATAAATAGAATTATCCGTAATTGTAGAATCATCTGTAACGCGCTACAAATTAAACCGGTAATAATGATTATGCTATAAATGTTAAATAAAAAAAATGGACGTGTTCATGAGGAAAAAATTCGGGCGTAATAACAACGCCCGAATTTTTTTCCATGAATTATACGGTCACTATAATTTCTAATTATATACGGTACTTAAAAATAATTAGCTGAATTGTTTTCCTCGCAACGAGAATTAAAACTACCATTTAAAGTGTTGCATTCGATTTTAATATTAAATATTACTGATTAACGCATCAAGCAAATGCGATTATGGTACGTCAATAAGAATCGATAAATAAACTTTTATTCGTCGTGGAAGATGGATTAAAACGAATACTTAACGATGTTCGAAGCTATTATACGTATATCGAGATTCTGAACTACATTATATTTATGAATTATATATAGAAGATAGCTTAAAAAATTGAAGATTTCCATTTGAAAAAATCTTTTCAATTCGAAATTGAAACATAAAAATAGAAGTAAATACAGTGTATTCAATATTCGTTATTTTTATATTTAAAGCAAAACATTTGGTATTTAAGTATAAGTATGTTGGATCAATTCATAATGACCTTTTGATGATGAGTCATCGTGACCTTTTAATGATGATTCATTGCGATTTAAGTCAGCTTATAGGAGAAAGAATTAGACATAAATCATGCTTGTAAAAAATATTTTGATCAAGTTTCAAGACTAACAAATTTCTAAATTTTATCAATTCAAGTTATATTAGTTTCGTGCCGAACTAGTATAACTTTCTGTATAACCAAACCATATTCCGTTAAATTCCGAGAAAAAAATAAAAATATTGAGCATCTAAGCTACAATATTAAAATGGATGAAGAATTAAAACTAGTAAAACTGTGGCAGCAATATATTCTATAACGTCTTGATTTTCGTTTAAATTGATTCAGTTAGCTCTGTCGTAGTTTTGATATGCATGCTGTAATTTTGCGTGTCGAATAATTACATTCCAGTTTATCTCATTCACGTGTTTATATTCTTAAATGGGTCGGTCTAACAAGAATTTCTTTACCTTAGATACGTATCACAATAGTAAATTCCACGACAATTTGTAATAGGTATATCTCATTTAGAAGAACTTATTTGCCAAGAATTATTATCTAGCGGAGATATTTCTTTCCCAAATTGAAAGATTTGTTAGAGGAAATGAGTATTTCCACTAAATTGAACGTAAGCTACGTTGACGATATTCTCAACATTCGATGACCATTTCTTCGCCATTATAACGTGAGTACTCAAATATGATTATCTTTCTTAAATATTACATTTTTATTTATCTATAAATTAATCCCGTAAGAAATTAAATTCGTGTTGCGGATGTACACACTAGATTTATTCTCAATTGCTCTAAATTGTACTAAAGAATATTCGTAATTTTTTTATATCTTACAAATGACTTTTGCTCATAAATTTCAAAGATTTATTCTCCTAAAACAAGATTAAATTGATCATTCAATTCCTAAAAGCTTAGGAAAAAAATAATTGCACACACGCGAACGATATAGAAAGAAATAATCATACATATAATTTAAAATAATTCTTAATATGATGATTGAAATAAAATTTTTCATAAAACCATCCATATAATAATTTTTATACTCCAAAAGTAACGCCTTATGATCGATCATTATTTAATGCGTGCTATTTTTATAGTCCCTGCAGTCTGTTTAACATTAATACTACCAACAAGAACATGATTTTTTTTCTCCAGGAAATAATAATTATTCGTATATTGGATAATTTATAGAAGAGAGATTATATGAACTGATTTGTGAATTTTATGTATAAGTTATTTAAACAAAACTGTTTTGCTAAAATTTATCCATATTGAAATATCTGTTCTGTTAAATTACCAGTTGATAAGGAATGAATAACATTTTCTCATTCCCACTATCATTTGACATAAAAACAGTTAATATACAGTATAATAATAATAATAATAATAGTTTTCTGTTAACAAGTATGGTTTGATTGCTATTTAAAATTTTTGACAATTAGAATAGATTTTTTGAAAAAAATGTTACCCAAATCAGGTAATGCAATGAGTAATTTTAACCACAAGAAAATATTCTCACTATGAACTTAAATTTTTCTACAAAAATTGGAAGAAATTATAGTAAAATACTCTCATCTCAATAATACTTGTGAAACATTTTGAAGAAAAAAATTAATAAACTTTCTTAGAAGTTTTTCTAATTATCTGTTAATTCTGTGTTTTATTAATTCATTGTAAAGAACAAATGCGTGAAATTATTTTTCAGAGATTGAAAAGGACCATTGAAAAATCATTAATTAAATAAATGTCGCCAATTGTTCGAGAATGATTTATTTCAAATAATTATTGATTCGTTTTAAGTAGTATTTTTTATGCTAATAGATTCTTTACTATCAATTTTATATTATTGAACTATAATTATTCATAATTAAATCTTGTAGAACGTTACATCTACCTGTCGCGTTTCCATTTATTTTATGATCGCAACAAATTTGTAAAGTGCTTTCAGAGATCTGGCCAATACTATAATTATTAATCAGTCAACTCTGTGTAGTAGATAATCATGCACCAGTTATTGCCTTTGTATGGATCCTTTGGTATGTTTCAGTAATTTAATTGAAAAAACAATTTTACACTTAAAAATAAAATACATTGTTTCTATCTGTATAGTGGATTTAGAATTACGGAAATGGTTCTAGGTATCTCTATATCGTACGTCATTCTACAGACTTCTGGGATACCAGATAAGCAGCTTTAGACTACCTTGGAGGGTTTGGAGGTTTAGCACTCTGTTGAATTTGAAATTGATATAACGGTGAATATATATATATATATATATATAATAGAACCAAGCGAAAAAGCCGCATAATAGTGGCTCATTAATATGCATCACCAGGTTAAATAGAGAGACAGCAGGAATATATGGCCTGGACTGAAAGGATCCCAAAAATTTAGTGTTTTATGTAAAAATCACATGAAAATGACTGAAAACTCTAGTTAGTGTTTTTGTTTTACTGATTATATTCACACATGGCTTTCGGAGTAGGGTGAGGGTCCACATTTGTAACTGACTTTGGCCGTATCTCACATCTCTCAGGCAGTACCCGTGATTCGCACTACCTATGAAAAGTCAATACGTACGCCCAATAATACTTCGAAAATATTCATGTTTTCGTGTTTTTGCATACAATTTTCATTTTTGAAGAGGACCACCTGAGTAAGTATTTTCCTGTGGTGAGAAATGTACTCAAGTCGCGATATCGGTCTGTCATTTACATATCTATAGGTATCATGATTCACTCATCATCATAACGAATGAAAACGGACAAATCTAATTTCATATATAATTTTATTTTAATTTAGAATAGAAGGACTCGAAAATAATGTTTTAAGTGTGTACAATATATTAAAAAAATAAATAAAAGTCGGTTTGTTTCAAGTTGTATCATAATTTAGGTCAGTAAGCATTGAGAGTAGCAATGAGATTACAGGTAGGCCTCGATTAGTGCGAGTTCGAATAATGCGATATTCGATTAGTGCGAACAGGACACCTATTTCATTCTTGGAACAGAAACTGAACAATGCACTGTACTGCTACTAAAGGAAGGATTTTTCATCATGGTATGATGCAGGGCTGGGGAGTCAGAGCCCGGAGCCATGGAGCCAGGAAGTTTTGGAGGAACCGGAGCTGGAGCCAGAGCTAAGCTGATCATATTCAGTGGAGCCGGAGCCATTAAAATTTCTTCTGGCTCCAGCTCCCAACCATCTACCATATATACTAAAATAAAAGTCGGCCCTCCAACTTTAGAGTTTGAAAATCGGTAAAAATGTGCAACTTGTATAAGCCTACCCAGACTTTAGCACTTAAAATTCGATAAAAATTTGAAATCAATAAATTACGCGATCTTTGATTTTTAGTTACCGATATATTAATGCTATTTGCCAAAATAAATATTTTATTGAAACTTTAAATATATACATATTAAAATAAATTAATAATAATACAGACAGCAATATATCAATTTAAAAAGTAAAATTTTACTTATAAATACAGATAACAATATATCAAGTTAAAAGGTAAATGATGATGTGATAGTAAGGTAAGTGATGTTTCATGGGTAGGGTCATATCAAAAAATCTTTTATAGTGATGGAGCCGGAGCTGGAGCTAAAGCCTCAGTTTTAAAACAATGATTCTGGAGCCGGAGCTGGAGCACAGCTAGAATATACTGTGGCTCTGTAGCCGGTGCTGGAGTCAAATCTATTTCAAGCCAGCTCCCCAGCCCTGGTATGATGAATAAAAGTGTATTGATAAACATATTTCTTCTGATTTATGGAAAAGTGGCCCCTCGCATTTATGGAAAAGTGGCCCTTCGCTCCCTGTAGATAATGAATAGGATACAAAATTGTAAATACAGTCAACTCTCGATAACTCAAATTTTTATTGAAATCCCAGCCTTTAGTGGAGATTCAATGTTAATGGTCTGCGATTGTTTACAAATAAAGGATATTCAATGTTAATGGTCTGCGACTGTTTACAAATTAAACCTAATTAATTAAGCAAATATAAAAGAAGTGAAATCTCACTCAATTTTCATTTAAATTTTTTGATAATTTTACAATTTATTGCATTTTTTATTGTCTTTCTAAAGATGTAAAAATTTTTCCTAATTTTATTTCTTTCATAACTTTTCATTGATTATATGACATTGGAGAAAACATGATTTTTCTGTATAAAATCTTAGCCATCCAACAAAATGTTTGGCATTTTTTGATAGTGGCACATCTTATGAATAAAATAAGGTACAAATGAAGAAAATTGGATGATAATTTTAAAAAATTATCAATAAAAAAAAACAATACAGCAGACTCTCGATTTTACAAACTCGTACGGACCCCCAAAAAAGTTCATAAATGGGAATGACATTAATTAACAATAGAGACTTTTTGGAACCAACTAAATAGTTTGTAAATTGAAGGTTTGTAAAAATGGGAATCCACTGTATTATGCAAATTTTAATTAATTAAGTTAATTATTTAATTAGTCGAAAAGTGACAGAAATTTATTAAAATATGGTCGTTTTTTAATAAAATTTATTTATCGTTATGTTTTTTCTTCTATTCAGGTAATTCTTATTTTAACCGATTTATGGTTAAGAATTATAATAATAATGAAAATATAGATAAAATTGTAAACAAGACAAAATAAAATACAAAACTCGCAATGCGAATTGAATGTCATGAGGAGGAGTTAATTTTCATTTGGATTTGGTCTTCATCAGCTGATTTTGTGTTGTCTATAGCCAACAATAGTTTTGTTTTTAGTTTCTCCTAAATTAAAATGCAGTATGAATTAATGCATATCAAAAGAATAGTCGAAGATTTTCAAAATCGTAATCTGATTGGTTACCTTAGAGGCATTACTTACAATTTCAAGTTTTAAACAATAATAATGTGCATTTATTATATTAAAACAAAATAAATTAGAATCATTAAAAACTTTGTGTAATATTTACATTTTGTAGCCTATTCATTAACTACAGGGGCAAAATGCGAGGGGCCACTTTTCCGGATCCAATTTCTTCTACTAGCTGCCATATATGCTGGAGGCAAAATGCGAGGGGCCACTTTTCCGGATCCAATTTCTTCTACTAGCTGCCATATTGATATGTAAAGCCAAGTGAAGTAACTTAGCACTATTGATTTGTTGATAAACTAAGTAAAAATGGTGTGTTTACATAAAAATAATTTTAATGCAAATATTTGTAAAATTTTCAATATGATACAACTTTATCAGTTTCCTTAAAATGGCAAATATCAAGATAAATTGATTTTGTTTGTATTTACATATTATGGCACCAAAACTATGTACAGCTCCAGCCAAAAAGTTTGTCACATTCAACTAGGCGCTGGAAACTGTAAATCATGATCGGCTACAGTTTCCAATCCATGTACTGTGCTGACGCATTAGACGTGTCCCACACGCATTCAATGTAAGGGAGGTGGGTTACGCAAGGGGAGGTAAATTGGCTAGACTGATCGCTCTAAAGTATTATCGCTGGCATCATTATTTTTTTATGATAAGGTAACAGATGGATTGAAACCAAATGTATTTATTACAAAAGTAATATTTGAAAACAGTTTAAATACAAGTATATCATTATAGATGTTTTAGTTATTTTGTATAAAAAAGAATATGATGATTTATAAACTGTAATAATTGGAGAGATGATCATTTCTCACAAAATTCAAACACAAACACAAAAACACAAACACACAAAAACACAAACACAATTTTGTCCCTGCTACTTAAGTGTCAGATTGTCAAACATTCATAACTTTTCCTCCCGAATAAGGGAGTCTCCAATATTGGTGTCCAGCGTTCAATACGTTGGAGGTGTGATTTCAAAGATTAAAAAATTTCAATATTATTAATCAGTACTCATTTTAAACATTTTATTATGTCGAAATTTTACCCATATTGACCATTACAAAACATGACAGTTGTGTTTTTAATTAATTACAACGGTTTGCTAGTGCCACTTGGAGCATTTGAATAGTTAACAGGTCGCCGATTTGTATCTGTATTGGTTAAGGGGCCTCAACCCTCCTCTAGCTATTGCTAAGTGTCTCTGCTATACGTCCTACAATTTCCAATTGATTCGTAAAGACAGATCTGCAGAAAATGTAGGATGAAATTTACTGATGCTAAGCAACCAGCAATGCTGGCTTCTGGCTGCTTAATGAACTCATGCAGGACAGCCTAATAAAGACAGGTTATTAAATTGTTGATGAAGTTCTTGAAGCAAACATGTAAAATTAATTTTCACTTATTTCAAAATGCAATGAACTCATAGTAAAATAAAAATAAATTTAAATTACAGTAAACAGTAAAATAGAATTAAAACACAATCTCACAACAACAGTCAGAAATCACTGAAATGTGTGTGTTAGAAACCAAAAAATAACTAATATACAGTCACACTTTAAACTGAAATAGCTAAAACTAAAATTGACATGACTGAAAGTGTTATAAAAATGTGATGTCATTGATAGCTTGTTGATCATGAAATAATTACTAATAATTAGGAAAAATTAATTAATTGAGTTAATATAATTCAATTTTAGGATTCTTTTTATTGATTAATTAATTGAGTTAATATAATTCAATTTTAGGATTCTTTTTATTAATTGAGTTAATATAATTCAATTTTAGGGTTCTTTTTATTAATCTCTTAAAAAAGTAATAAATAAAAGTGAAAAAAATAAAGTAATATTATATTACAAATTGTGAAAGCCTCATGGGCCGCCTATTGGACAGCCCTCGTATAGAGCCACATTGAAGGTACCAAAGAGCCACAGTTTGGCCTCCCCTGGGATACACCATAATCAACTGCATGGAAAAGCTGGCATAAAGTGCTGAAGTTTTTCCCTTACAAAATGACCAAAGTCCAACAACTGCTTCTATTCGACGTGGAAACTCGCTTGCCCTTTTCTCATCGCTTCTAGCTTGGATGGAAGCAGACAATGCATGGCCTTGGAACATCCTATGGAACAATGAGTCCCATTTTTTATCTCAATGAATCTGTCAATACACGAATGTTCAGATTTCGGTTACTGAGAACCCTTATGCATTTGAGCAAATCCATTGCATCCACTGAAAGTTACAATGTGGCTTTAGTGCCTCATTCATAATTGGTCTGTAGTTTGTTGAAGAATCCAAACCAACAGGGCCAGTGACTTGTTTTATCAATGTAGGGAGATATCGATAAATGATGCTCAATTTTGTTATTCCACAATTGGTATGCCTTGACACAATTATGTTTTTGCAGGATGGAGCACCCCTCACATACAGTTTTTGCAAATATGTGAGGGGTGCTCCATCCAATAATGTAACAAGTCTTACAACAGTATTTCACCAAAGACAGAATAATTAATTGAGTATTCCCTATAAAGTGGCCAGCCTGTTTGCAATTTCATGATTCCAATTGATCACATGGAGTGAGATTGTTCACCTGATCTCATTCCATGTAACTTTCAGCTGTGGGGGTATTTAAATAACTTAGTTTACCAGTTTTTTTAAATACCCCCACAGCTGAACAGGTGGACAATTTAGCAACTTTGAAGGATTGAATAATGTTTCATGTATGGAGTGAAATAAATCTGTGGAGATTTGCTGTGTTCCACAGTGGAAAATGCAGTTCATAGAATGCAGTTTTTGAAAAATGTCCAAGGGCGACATGTATACCATATTTGTAATTGAATCAGAATAAAAATTATTGTTAATTGGTGACCTTTTGTTTTCTTTATTACATCATCTTAATTTTGATACAACAGCATTTTTCCCCTGGTGACACATTTCATAACTATTTATTTTCTTTATTGAAACTGAATTCCCATAGTCTGGAAATTATGTATACCAAATTTGGTTGAGTTTGGTCCAACAGATTCTTAGTGATAAAGTATATAATCAAAAATTCATATTTTTTCTAATTGACAATATTAAAATCATCCAAGACTTATTATTCTGACTGCATTATAGATTATAACTTTTCTAAATTTCTCCAATTGATAAAGTTTACCTGGAATACGAGGATCATGACCAACAAAATGAACTTGAGGTACTGGAACTGATGGACGTTCATTTTCCACAGGAACAGGAGTTACAGGTAAAATAATATCTTCACTACTTGTTCTACGACTGATTGGACTTGGACCTTGTTGCAAAGTAGGAGATCCACCAATTTCTGATGAACTCTATGATTTATAAAAGTGCATATAAAACATTATATATATTTTTTAAACAAAAAAATGGAATTAGTTATAGCAGCTTAGCAATAATTAAATTAATTATTCTTATTGTTTTAATCATTTATTTATCATCAGTGTATTAATATTAATTAATATACTGATAACTAATTTCTGGAATTCCAATATTTAAATCTTGCACATACTTCATTAATTCCATTTGCTTATTATAAAGGATTAAACAATAAATAAAGCATATAATCTAATGACAATCATTTGAAATATTTTCATAATTAATATTGACATAATTTTTTTAGTTTTGAAAGATATTTTTCAATTAATAACATACATAATCCTAAGAGAATATATATTTTTAATATTAAAGAATTTTTAGCAATCATAAATAAAATAATCACTTTATCAGATGATTGGAAATAGGGTTACACTGATAAGCAAATTGGCCGATTACAAATTTAATTACATGATTATATTTTTAAAGCTGATTAATCATTTTGCTGCCATTAATTAATAACTTCCAGTTTTGGCATGTACAGCTCGGCCAAAATGTTTGTCACTTTCAACTAGGTGCTGGAAACCGGAAATCATGATCGGCTACTCCCCTCGTTACTAGAGAACTACATAATGGACGATCCCTCCGCCAGCACATTAGTGCCTATGTTGCCGAGGTACTAGCGAACTACATAAAGGATGATCCCTCCGCCAGCACATTAGTGCCTACGTTGCTGAGGAAACTACTGCATGCTGAAGCCGAGTATTGTAAGGAAGCCGAACGTATCCAGTGAGGTGACAAACATTTTGGCCGGAGCTGTACAGTTCGTTCCAAAAAGTTTGTCACCTGCTTCGCAGGGGCTGAGCTTACCGGAAGTTGATCGGTTATAAAGTCTGTCAGTTCGATCGTGCTAGTGGAAGCTAAAAATGGACGCGTCCGTTCTGACTAAGAATAGGGGTGAGGTATACGAATGAGATGGGTCGATTACAGCGCTCTGAACCGAAAAGATTAATCGCTGCTCACTATTTCAAGCTAGGCAGGCTTTCTAGTTACGAACAGAGTAAATAGATAACACGCTGTAGTATCATTTTTTAAATTTTGAATATTGGCAATTATCAGTATGATATTTACAGATTTATTTTTTTTAAATTCTAATTAATCTGTTACGAAAGCCATAATATTAATCTGCCATTCGTTTTCTATGAAAACTTTAATATTCATTTTAAACACGTTAGGTTCTCTGCCGCTATCAGAACCCTACCCGGAGAACTACATAATGGACGATCCCTCCTCCAGCACATTAGTGCCTACGTTACCGAGGAAACTAATGCATGCTGAAGCCGATATTGTTAAGGAAGCTGAAATATCCGATGAGGTGGCCGGAGCTGTACGTATAAATGTATTGGGAGCGGTAATCTAACTATAATGTGCTGCTGTGTTATCAAAGGAAAAATGATTTCGTGAACAATGCAGATATAGAATTTTACACTCAAAGCAGACTGTTGTTTTAATTATTTTAGCACGCAGCTTTGAAAAAATGCAAATCAAAACAACTCTAATAGGGGATATTTGCATTATATATAAGAAAAATACAAAATTCTGAAATTATCTGAACGATTTTTTTTGTAAAATGTCCAAACTTTATTGCTATAAATATAGTAGATTCATTCTTTTCTTGTCTTTCAAGTCCTATTATTTCAAGATCAAATTCTTAATTGTGTATATGATGAAAGTGACTGAATGTGGAAATAATGACTTAAAGTGGAAATAAATGGTTTACAAATTAAAATATATATTAAAATATTGGACAGTTTTTATTATTTATTTAATAATTAGATATTACTGCAATTTTGTTGTGTGGATTAAAGCAAATATGTGATAAAAAAAATAAATAACATATAAAAGCTTAGGCAGAGATGGATGTAGTGCTCACCTTCAGTTGTTCTGAGTATAGCTGTGTGAAGTTTATATTAAATACTTTTTTGTTCTGTTGTTAAATATTAATATACAAGATATAATAAGGAAATATCAGAGGGGGGTAAAAAGATCATTGGTTAAGGAAATAGCCAATGATAGTGCAAATGAGCAAAACAAAATTTCTTTTAGACAAAATGAAAAAATAATCAAAAATGAATGAAAATTAAGTATCTTATAAGAAAACTTCTTTAACTTTTCCACAATAATAATAATTTTATAAAAGGGAAAATACAATTGAACTAAATAACAATAATTGTGAATGTTTTTCAAATTAAAGGTTTTGTATGTACTATTACAAAATTCATTCTTAATCATTAAAATTGAATTTTTTTTTTTCTGGGGAAATTTGCCAAAAGTAGAAATATGTTTGCATTATCTTTAATGAGATGATAAGCCATCATAAGATATCATTCTAAAATTTTCAAGAGCATTTCTTAAAAAATAACAAATATCACAATTTAGCTAAATACACAAATTTTTTTATAGTTATAAATATTACTTTGTCATTTACTGAAACTGAAATTCCAGGACTTGTGTTGTAAGAATTTGTAAAAAATTTGTGTATTTTGTAAATCAATAATTTTTTTTTTAATATTAGATGGCAGTTGCTGTTGCACAAAGGTTAGGAACAGATCCATATTTACTACAGTTTTTTAAAGCTCAGAAGTAAGTGACAACAATGTAAAGTTTTAATAACCTAATTTCTTATTTTTATTAGAGGATTAGGATTATAATTTTTAATATGCTAGTTTTGTTTAAATTTGTTTTAAATTTTTAGCTATAGGGATGGTCCTGGAATTCCTTTACGATGTACATATGAAGGAACACTTAAAGATTTATTAGTTTATTTCAAACCAAGACAACCAAAGAAAATTTATTATCAACAAGTATGTTTTCATGTTGTTAAATTTTTTGTAATCACATTTGTCTAATTTTAGTTATATTTATAGCTTAGCATTAGAGTTAACGAATTGGAAAATAAAAAGCAATTTAAATGTGTATGGGTAAACAACAAGCTTAAAGAAGAGGTAATTAAATTTTGTTTTATATATATTTTACATTATTATTTATTTTTTGTAGTTGATTATATTTATAAATAATTTATATTATTTAAAATTTTTTTTATTTTCAGCATTTTATAGCTCATTTTATGAAATATTTGATTTTTTTCCAAAAATTTCAAAAATATCTTTCATTGGCTTTTATGGCAATCAGATCTCAATGTTTATCATACCATGAGGAAGATTGGGATTCTATTAAGAGGCTGAGCAGTCAATCAAATATCACATGGGCTGTAAGTAATTTTAAGCCCTTCAAGTCTACTGGGCCAGATGGTATTTTGCTGGTATTTTTACAAAGGCGTTAACCTCCTGGCCTTGTTTCTGTGCCTCTGGCTGTGTTTCAAGGTTGTTTGGCTTTTGACTATATTCCATGGTCCTAGAAATAGGTAAAGGTTTCTTTTATACCTAAGTCTGACATAGTTCTTATATCAAGGCTAAGTCCTATCAATCAATCAGCCAATATCAATCTTATTCTAGATCAGCACTTTTCAAACTTTTTTCATTCACAACCCCATTTTTCATTACAAGATTTTTCACGACTCCAGGTATTAAATATGAAATAAAACATACAAGTCTTTTTCGTGACCCCAGGTATTAAATATGAAATAAAACATACAAGTACATGCGATCCCAGGTATTAAATATGAAATAAAACATACAAGTATATAAATCATTTCCCAGATATTAAATATGAAATAAAACATACAAGTACATAAATCATTTACACACATATTAAGATGAACACAATCAGGCAACTACATTGAAAATACATATGTTGTCAATTAAAATGAACACAATCAACCAACTACACTGAAAATTCATACGTTAAATATTGGGCGTTTGTGAAATTCAGCCAACTACACTGAAAATACATATGTTGTCGTACGTTAAATATTGGCCAACCAACCACACCGAAAATTCATATGTTGTCATACGTTAAATATTGGAGGCAGTCACACCGAAAATTCATATGTTGTCATACGTTTAATATTGGGCGTTTGTGAATGAAAATACATATGTTGTCATACGTTAAATATTGAACATTTGTGAATCATTTACACACTTATTAAGATGAACACAATCAACCAACCACACCGATATATGTTGTCATAAGTTAAATATTGGGCATTTGTGAAATTACATATAAACTCATGTTGTCATACGTTAAATATTGGGCATTTGTGAAATTACATAAAACTGAAATTCAAGTGTTTGAATTTAATTTTCTAAGATGAACACAATCAACCAACTACACTGAAAATTCATACGTTGTCAAGTTAAATGTTGGCATTTGTGAAATTACATAATAAACTGAAATTCAAGTTAATATTGGGTGTTTTGTGAAATTACATATAAACTGAAATTCAAGTGTTTGCCAACCAACCACACCGAAAATTCATATGTTGTCATACGTTAAATATTGGAGTTTGTGAAATTACATATAAACTGAAAATCAAGTATTTGAATTTAATTGTTTGAATTTTAATTTTTGCAAACCCCATTTTGGGCCGCGAAGCGAAATGGGTCACGACCCAAGTGAAATCCAGCATTTCGCTTCGCGACCCCAAATAGGGTCGCGACCCATAGTTTGAGTAGCATTTCGCTTTGCGACCTGGGATCACGACCCATAGTTTGAGAAGTGGGGGTCGCAACCCATAGTTTGAGAAGCACTGATTTATAGCAATTCATTGCTTTACAATCCAAAATGGGGTTGCGACCCATAGTCTGAGAAGCCCTGTTCTAGATGATAATAAGGCTGGTGGATAGATTTGTTAAGAATGGGATATTAATAAAGATTCCTATTCACTGCAGTCAATTTTCCTATCACTCTGGAAATCAACTGAAAATACACTCCATGAAGTCATGTCGCTCACTGATAGAGAAATTGGATACAAAGAAATTGCTTTTGGTACATTTCTCAATATCCATGGGGCATTTGACTTTACTTCTTTCAAGCAAATCAGTTTTGTAGCAAACAGATATGGAATCTGTTCAACAATTGTTTATTGGATTGGTTCCATGCTGCAGCATAGAGTTGTTTATAGTACACTCTATGAAGAGGAAGTTAAGATATTCACAGATAGGGACTGTCCACATGGGAGAGTACTTTCTCCCTTCTTTGATGCCATGTGGTACCAAAGAAGGGGAATGATCTTTTAACTACACTCAATGGAAGGGGTTTCCTTCACTGTTGGATACGCTGATGACATAGCCATCATTGTGATGGGAAAGTTTCCCAGGACTATATCTAAGGTGCTTCAGAGAGATCTCAATACAGTTTCCAAATGGTATGATAAGGTTGGATTGATTGTTAATTCTGAAAAGACCATAATTGTACCTTTTATACAAAGAAGACAATTGATGGGACTTATTGAGTTATTACTCTTTAGAAAAAAAGTTAGTTTTCTACTGAAGCCAAATACCTTAGTGTTATATTAGACAAGGGATTTTGGGTAAGACATGAGGAATTAAACCATGGTTGCTATACTAGATATACAACATGGTTATGAGATCCATTATTACTTAAGCTGCCATTATTTGGTGGAAAGTTTTGTGAAAGATTTGCATGTCTGAACTCAAAAAGATTCAAAGGTTAGCCTATCTGAATATCACAGGAATTATGAGGACTGCTGTACTATTGTTCTTGAAATCCTCTTGGGCATTTCCCCTTTGCATTCATGTGTTGAGATTAGTGCTCAGGAGTATTATTATAAGCTTCATTGTTGTGGGAGAAGGATTTAATTGTACCCACAAAGTGGAGCACTCATATTTTGAATGCAACAAATCATACAATCACAATTCTTGAGAGAGTTAAGGATATCATGATATTCAAGCCTTTTTTGCTGTTGTTTTTCCCAGCTTGGAGGATTGGAGAGATGCATTTGGGCACAGTATCAAAAGTGAACTAGTTTGGTTTACAGATAATTCTAAAATCACTGTTGATAGAGGTTTACTGTGAGGGAATGAGAATGTCATATTTTTATTCCCACAGACAGTTTACCACTGCATTTCAGGCAGAAATCTATGCTATTTCTGTATGTTTTAAAATCAATCTTTAAAGAGGATATGTTAATTAACATATTTATATACTATCACATAATCAAGTTGCATTAAAAGCACTTGATAGCTCTTGCTTTATTTCAAAGCTTGTATGAGATTGCTATCTTCTCATTGTGGAACTGGCTACCAGGAACAGGGTTGAAGTTGTTTGGGTACCAATGCAAAAAGAGATTGAGGGCAATGAGATTGCTGATGGATTGGGGAGAGACTTCTCATCCCTTTATTAAACCTGAACCTGATCTAATGCATTTGGACAGGTTGTCAGAGTATAACTTGTAAAGTTCCAGCTCTCAGAAAAGGCAATAACTCAAACAAACCTCTTCAAAACACAAAACAACTTTTATTTTAAGTACTTTCGGCTTTATCTAGCTCTCATCAGTAAACGCTACAAACAAACTGCAAAGAACACATTAAAATTCGGTTATGCATTCGGAAATACATTCTAATTTTCTAAAATCTCTAAATTTGAATAAATTTTAAATTTTGAACATAAGACATATTGCGTCAAAAGACATAGCACAAAAATACTAACACAACCCAGCCAATTAATATTAACACTTCTCACTGATAATCAGATTAATACAACATTTATATCTTACGCTACACATCCCTTCGTATTCTCCCGACACTATTCCTATATTCTACATTCTCCCAGGCTGTACTAATCTTCTCAGGTTCATTGAAGTTTATAATATTCAACCCTTTCACTTTTCTAGAAAAGATTTCAAATGTCTTGGCAACCCTTACTTTCTGGGGATCATCTATCATCTTAATCACCTTGGTTTCACCCCATTTATCCGTCACATCATAACTGATCAATCTTTGTGCGAGGGCCATATTACCTTTGTTGCTTTCAAAATTGGATATATCCTCATCAACCCTTTTCCTAACAAATCTATAATAGCATTATAGAAGAAATAATGTATTTAATATGATTAGAAATGATAAATGTAAAAGGAACCCCATAAATTTACCAGGTGTTTACGAGATACCTATAATGAATCATGATATTAAGAAAGAAGGACTATACGTAGGATCTACTTATAGATCTGTTAGGAAGAGGGTATGACGAGCATATATCTGATTTGAAAGCAAGAAAGGTAATATGGCCCTTGCACAAAGATTGATCAGTTACGATGCAACGGCTAAATGGGGTGAAACCAAGGTGATTAAGGTGATAGATGATCCCCAGAAAGTAAGGGTTGCAGAGACATTTGAAATCTTTTCTAGAAAAGTGAAAGGGTTGAATATTATAAACTTCAATGAACCTGAGAAGATTAGTACAGCCTGGGAGTATGAAGAATATAGGAATAGTGTTGGGAGAATATGAAGGGATGTGTAGCGTAAGATATAATAAATGTTGTATTAATCTGATTATTGGTGAGAGGTGTTAATATTAATTAGCTGAGTTGTGTTAGTATTTTTGTACCATGTCTTTTGACACAATATGTCTTATGTTCAAAATTTACACTTTATTCGAATTTAGAACCTTTTGAAAATTAGAATGTATTTCCAAATGTATTACCAAATTTTAATGTGTTCTTTGCAGTTTGTTTGTAGCGTTTACTGATGAGAGCTAGATAAAGCCGAAAGTACTAAAAATAAAAGTTGTTTTGTGTTTTGAAGAGGTTTGCTTGAGTTATTGCCTGCTCTGAGAGCTGGAACTTTACAAGTTATATTATATTTGAGCAGTGTAAGCTAGAAATGTCTAGGTTGTAAGAGATTGACTGGCAAGTCAGCATTTCATTGGATATTTACTCCTGGACTAAGGCAAACAAAAGCTCTTATTTTAGGAAGGATTTCATTTTTCTGCACTAGAAGATCTTTTTATGGTTAAGATGGGACATCTTATGAGATAATTGAATGGGTGCACAATAGACTGTGAGGAAGTTAACTCTGACCTGTCCTATTTTATTTTATTATACTCTTTTATTATTTATCGATATTTTCAATATTAGCTAACATATTATATTTTAGTTTAAGAGTTGATTCACTTCCAACACTCTTCGTCGTAGTAGTTAGCAATCATGTGTTACAGAATCAGAAACCGTCCTCTGGAAGAGCTGTCCTGGCTAATGATGTCATCTAATCTAAATAAGTTTTACCACTGATCTGATATGAGAAAATAAGAATGATCCCATATCGATGTTTTGTTCGATATATAAATAAATTGTAAAGAGAATGACATGAATGGATAACTCTAAGCTAATAAATTTAAACTTGTTATGTGTATTTATGTAATAAATGAAGCAACACGGGACTGTACGTCACTCAATATAGAAGCCGACGCAACCAACGACTCGGAGAGATGTTGTATCGACATAAGGTTGGTTAAGTGACATTGAACTGGTAAAGGTCTACAATTTGCTTGAAGTTTGTATCGGTGGTGGAGTAGTAGAATTAAATAGTATTTAAGATTTCTTTCTTGTGAAGAGTTGATTGTTATAAAAACAAAATTATAGCACTTGTTGTATTTTTGAAATCAAAAAATAACTTTTGTAGTTTTTGTGAGGAAATTGTACATTTATGAAAGACAAAATATACCATCTATAGAGAGGAATTGTTTTTATTCAAAAGCAATATGCATTTTTGGATGACAAAATATCAAATAACTAATACGAAATAACACTTGCTAATGCATTGCTTTTACATTTACAATATATTTAAAACAAGATAAATATTAATTTGTAATTATTGAATTTATGATGAAAAAAAATCTGTTATAATTGAATTTCTTTTCGCTAATCCTGCAGCATTTCTGTTTGTAACTATAGGTACAGGTACATCATTATAATAGGATGTCTCGTTGCATTTTTCCTCTGGCAAAGCTACATTTCCTTTTAAAATTGCAATGTTATGTAAAATTGCTGTAGCAACAATAATGTTCATGGCATTTTTCAAATTGCATCTCATACCAACAGAGAGGCATGGGAAACATCTCTTCCATATACTGTATTATTGGCATTCTACGGTATTGCGAGCCTTTATGTGACTTCTATTGTACCTATAATGTATCAAAAATGTTTCAGAAAATATCAAAATTACAAATAAAAGTATTAAAAATGATATGCATATTCACCTCATTACTGAATCAGATTGTGGATTTAAAATTGGAGTCATTACACACCATTTACATGCATGTCCATTATATCCTAACAAATGATACTTTTCAGGTATTTCTCTTGTTTCAAATGCTGCAAAAACATGATTATTTTCAAAAATTGTGCAATCATAAGTACTTCCTGGCCACCTTGCAATAATATTTCTAATTAAAAGATTTTTATCTGAAACAGTTTGCACATTTATTGAAAATAACCCTTTTCTGTTCCTGAAAGTTTCAGCATTTTCTCCTCCAGGTGACTGAATAGGAATATGAGTGCAATCTAGAGCACCTAGAACACTTGGAAAGCCACTAAGGTGAAAGAAGTCTTGACTGACCTAAGTAATAGAAAAATAAAGTGTCATTGCATTGTTATTTAACATTAACATAGTATTATAAACTGACCAAAATCATTTACTTAAAAAAATTCTTACATAATAAAGTTAAAAGGATAACAGAATATTAGACTAACAAAAAATGCAAAATATTTTTTAAAGCCAGATCAGTTATTTATAAAAGTTTATTCTATAAAAAATGTATTACTTTAAAATTAGCATATACTGTTTTATAAAATTATTTGCATATCTAAAAAATAAATACAGTAAAACCTATCAAGTTGGACACCTCTATATGTTGGACATCTGTCTATGTTGAACGACTTTCCATGGAACTGGACAATAGCCTATATTTTACTATATGTCCAAACCTCTATATCCTGGAGACACCTCTCTATCTCGTATCTTGAACAACTGTTTCTAATAAAATGGACATTTTTTTGATTATTGATTGAAATAAAATCTTCAATTTTATTTAGGTGTAGAATATTAATCTAAGGAATTTGTGAAATAGAAACTTATAATATTGATTAGTCATGCCTTGAGATGGTTCAGATGACTTATAAATCCATGGTTTACTTATTATTGTAAATACAAACACCGAGAATTGAGAAAAATCAAACCAAATCTAGCCAAATTATAGCCAGAATACTTTATTGCAATAAAATTAAAAATATTTGGGCTATAATTGGCTAGTTTTGATTTGGTTTATATTTTACTTTTGTTCTTTGGGAATTGTATGCAGTTTATCTGTTGCTGTGATTAAGCTTTCCTTAGAGATGTTAAAAAGCAGTAAAAGATAATTAAACTGACATTAGACCAAAAGACAAAATTGTTGCTCATTTACTATTCAGGATGGAGTGAGATGGATTTATGTTGCGTGACAAGAAGTTTCACAATTAACTATTCAGAAGTATTTTTAAAAAGCTAGGGTCCTTATAGATTTCACTGAGGAAGGAATGCAAGAGGTCAATAATTTTGACCTAGGAGAACAACTAAGTTCTCTTCCTGAGAACGATCATAAAATTTTAACTGAAGATTTTACAAATTTTAACAAAAATCTTGTCCATCATAAATATGGAAATTGTAAATCCAGGGATTTAATTGAAGATATATCCACCTCAATTAATATAGAGACTTTATTGGAAAGGAACTGAATGATCATGAAACAGTTTTGGAAAGAGGAATTTGAACAATAAGCATTTTCTAATAATGGACAACAGATTATAAAACTTTATTTGGTATAAGAAAAAATAAAATTGTAAATTCATGGATGAAGTTTAAATTAAATATAAAAAAGGCAAACTCTATTTACAGACTTCTTTTCAAATAGATAGTTCTTATGTTAAAAGAACTGACAAACTGCAGTGCTTTTGAGTTCAAAATTTTTGAGTTTTTTATTTAAAATAATAATAGGTTTCCAATTTGATTTGAATAAAGATTTGCACTGACATGAAAATTTAGTGTTTAGTACGTTTAGAAAAAATTCTGATTTTATGAATCTCTCTATGTTGAACACCTCTCTAAGTTGAACACATTTTGAAGGAACCAAACGTGTCCAACATAGAGAGGTTTCACTGTAACTTGTTTTATATAAGCTATAATATATAGTAATTTGCACTTTATGTCAAAACAGAAAAATTGTAATCAACTAAATGTATTTTATTTGAAAAGATGATGATTTTGTAAAGATGCCGCATAGCATATAGCTAAATATATATTTAATTGTAAACATTACTGTGTTACCATACAAGGACATCCTACTGTGCGAAATTTTTTTTACATTATTTTATAATACATACACTTATAAATCTAAAATTAATATATTTAATAAACTTACTTTAATTCATTCTGATTCTGGTTCTTGGTAGCTGTATGTAGTCAGAACTGAGTTCTGATATACAGGCACTAACCCTGCTCACCATTCTACAACAAGATGGTTGACTTATATCATGTAGATCTCCTACAGCTATTTGGAAAGTTCCTGTGGCATAAAATCTTAATGCTATAAGGACTTGCTCCAAACTTGATATAGCATTATTTCTTGTTGATGATGCTGATTTGGGGCCAATTCATCGTACTACACTTTTAACTGTTTCTTTCTGCAGGCGATATCTACATATGAAGTTGTATTCGTCCAATTGTTCCGTATCATTTCTTCTTGGGAATATATTTAATCAACAACGACGATCTATCCTGGTGAGAAAGTCGATTTCTTCTAATTCTTCAATCATTTCTAGTTCGAAAGAGTGAATGTCATCCATTTTGAAAGTAGAAACTTATCAGCGCATGCGTGTACTCTGGGTTATCGAAATAACCCAGCTAGCTTCTAGAGTAAAAGTTATTCATATTTAACTAGTTCGTAAGAGTGAATGTCATCCATTTTGAAAGTAGAAACTTATCAGCGCATGCGTGTACTCTGGGTTATCGAAATAACCCAGCTAGCTTCTAGAGTAAAAGTTATTCATATTTAACCCAGAGTTAAAACTTGGTGAATACGAATTTAGCTAAAACTCTAGATATAACCCTTACTCTAGATTTAACTCGAGATGGTGAATATGGTGGATAGAGATAAAAGCAGTAGTCTAACATAGCAGGTAAAGCAGCAAAGTAAAGGGACAGTAACTGGAATAGAGGCTATAAAAACAGATAACACAAAATAGAGGTTATAAAAGATGAAACATTACTTGATACAAAAAAGCATTTCATTGGTTAACTGATTAAAACTATCAGGTGCCAAATAAACTTGATCAAATGTCAGGATTACTATGTTGTTTACATATCAATTCCTGACAGTGCACAGTCAATAAATTGCATATTTTGTAAATATTAGTATAATTATTTATACAAAGTAAAATAAAGAACAATCATGTGTAAATTATCTATATACTATTTTGATGTTTATCATGATAAAAATTAAAACTTTTATGTTCATATTGTGAATAAAGTAATTGTTCATAAAAGCATAATACCTTTGCTATAATTTGTTTAGTGATAAATCAATTTTATAAATGCCAACTACAGTTTAAAATTATATTTCTTCATATGTGGAAATATTAAATGATAATTCAGAAGAAAACGTATCATATATTTACACAATGCTTTATATGTTAAAAGACTATATAGCAGGGGTTAGCAACCTTTTTTAATAGGAGGGTATATTTAAAAAATGCAGGAGTTCAGGGGACACTGTAGCACACAGTGGCTAGATAAATTATATGAGGATAATGGGGACAGAAAATAGTTCACTATATGTGGCATCAGATGTCTCTAGTACTTGAAAATTGATTCATCTAGTCATCTATAGTCTGTTTCGAGATAACCTGACAGCCGAACCAACAAAGGAAACACTGTATTCATACGCGATTTGTAAACAACAACAATATTTCGTTAAATTTTGTCACGTGATTTTAAAATATATCACACACTACTAAAATAATAAAATTTCAGCTCACTTGGGCAGGGAAAGAACAATCCGTAAACGTTAAAGTCAAACGGATTCACTATAGTGCACTTTCCCTGCTAAAGTGAGCTGAAATTTTATTATTTTAGTAGTGTGTGGAAATTATGGAGCAGCGTAATAAAGAGGTTACATTAAAATATATATTTTTAAATCATCTCAATAATTTAATATTTCGATATTTTATTTCCCAAAACAACAAATTATGATAGTATATCAATTTTACTAATAAGGACTATTTTCCTTTGTGTAAAAATACCCACAGCAATGGTAGTGATTTACTGTCAGGTTATCTTGAAATAGACTGTAGTGTTATATAGATGTCGCCAAGATTCAGTTTTTGTCAAAAATTTAATTGTACAATTTGTACTACTGTGAAAATGTCAAAGATGAAATCAAAATGTGCAATTGTAAAGAATTTTTACTAAAATTATTCGTTATAACCACGAGTATTTGTTGTTCAAATATCTAAAATATAGATTTCAGATATTTGAACGGCAAGCACTTAAAAATTGCTTTGTGGGAACCCTGGTGCCTGTGAACACCGCATTGCCAACCCCTGCTATATAGCTTCATCTCTTTCATTTATAAACTATTTCATATATTTTCTCTTTAAGTGAAAATATATGAAACAATAATATACAGAGTGTAACAATTTATCGACGAACTAAACACTGCTTATATTTAACTAAATAACAGAAAAGGAAGGAAGGATTTTACTCAGGCATATAGAGGATACCTGTGGATAATTTACGAGACAGCAAGAGAGAAGTGTATAGAGGAGTGACTAAGAGGAATTTTGAGGACAGATTAAATGAACATAAGGATAACGTTAGAAAAGCAAACTTAGCAACGGCATTAGCGCAAAGGGTATACGAAAGAGAGGTGAATATTCTATGCAAAGAAGCTAAAGTATATAAGAAAATCCAGGACCAAAAGATTTGTTTTTAACTGAGAAATTAAAAATCTTGAGAGCTAACGAAACACAAGAAGTTATTAACTGTAAACAAGCAGAAGATTTGACGAAAGCTTGGAAGTATGTGCTAAAAAGAAAGTAACACGAATGACCCGGAATACGATGTTTATAAATTTACGTACTAATACAACTGAGTATAGATAATAGGATATTAATATTTTGCGTTTAATCTATTGTACTATAATAGGGTTATGAAGTACAAATGTACGATTATGTAATATGTTACGTATATAGTTCTTTGGCTTAATTATGTTTAAATTTGATTGTATTGTTCTCGAACATAGAGTACGTTCCATTTTACATTTATGTTTGTATAGTAATTAAAGAGGAAATAAGTTATATCGAAAGCGTTTTTTCAATAAATTTATTAAAAAATTTGCTTTAACTGCAGTATGTGCTGGACTGATGATTGAACTTTATATATAGGGTGTTTCTTACCCCTCGTACCACCCTTTTTTCTCGGAAACGCAATGAGATAGGAAGTAGGGCAAAAAATTTTGATCACCAAAGTATATGCGAAGAATCAAATGGGCATGATTAAAATTTTGTGGGACCATCGGAAGTAGGGGCACAAAGGGTTAACTTTGAAATCTCCAATGGAAACATATATTTCGATTTTGGCATAATTGGATAGAACTGTAAAAAACAAACAACTTTTGTTTTGAAGGGTTTTTAATATCATCTATGGATTGTCAGATATCACGAAAAAAAAAAAAAAAAAAATCCCACCACATGTACCACCAATTGGGCTATTCAAGCAAAAAGAAAAAAAAAAAAAAAAAAAAGATCCCACCACATGTACCACCAATTGGGCTATTCAAGCAAAAAGAAAAAGAAAGGGCTGAAACAAGTCGGAAAACCCTTGTTCTTGAATATGGCTCCATGCCAAACTGTGATGGTGAAAGACTTGTCGCATCTATGGTTTGAGTACTACCACCGAATACCTGAATTGGCTATAGTAGTAGTAGTAGTAGTAGTTGTAGTAGTAGTTGTAGTAGTAATAGAATAGGGAGGGGCCTTTTCCAGCCCAAGCACTGCGACCAACATTGGTCTATTGTGCACCCCCAATCAAATCATTCAGAAGAAGGCCTGTCTTACGAACAAACGACACTATATTCTTTAATGTGACAGAAGCAAGATCCTCGGGAACAGGAAAATACATCCCCAAGAGATCATGCCTAAGCCACGAAAGGGCCACACATTCACACAAAATGTGAAGAGGAGTTTCCTCCTCATACTGGCATCTTGATGTTGATGTTGTGAAGATGTCTTCTGAGATGACAGTGCCCTGTAACAATCCTAACTTCATTTTTGTTCAGAGAAAGCAATTCTCTGGTTTGCTGAGGACATCAACCAAAATGAGAGCCTTTACCTGCCTAAGACCAGAGGTAGACCTCCAGAAAGAATGATGCTGAGCCACCAACCAGTCCCTGAAAACCCGCCCAAAGACATCCGAACCAATGCCCATGACAGGCTCAGGTCCAAAAAAGGAGTGAAAAGCCCCTTCCCTGGCAAGCTTATCAGCAACCTCATTACCCCCAATCACCTTGTGTCCTGGCACCCAAACCAGGTGTACTCTGTTCTTGGTGGCCAGTTCCCAATGAGAAGACGGCATTCCCAGACTAGTTTCGAAACAAATCAGTAAGGCGGCATTCCCATACAAGTTTGGAAACAAAACGGGAATTATCAAGTCTTTAAGAGCAGCCTGACAATCAGATAGGATAGAAATCTGTTTACCAATATAACCCCTATCAAGATTTCCCAATGAGAAGGCGGCATTCCCAGACTAGTTTTGAAACAAATCGGGAATTATCAAGTGCTTTTCCATACTAGTTTAGAAACAAATCGGGAATTATCAAGTGCTTTAAGAGCGTTTAGAGACAAAACGGGAATTATCAAGTGCTTTAAGAGCAGCCTGAAATATGTACCAGCATAATCCCTATCAAGATTAATACTAACACATGCAGAAATAGAATCTAGTTTACCAACATAATCCCTATCAAGATTTATACTAACACATTCAGAAATTGCCAATATAATCCCTATCAAGATTAATTCTAACACATATGTACCAGCATAATCCCTATCAAGATTAATACTAACACATGCAGAAATAGAATCTAGTTTACCAACATAATCCCTATCAAGATTTATACTAACACATTCAGAAATTGCCAATATAATCCCTATCAAGATTAATTCTAACACACAAAAATATCAAAGATTTCTACTTTAAAAACAGTTGCAAACCACCCAAGGGAAAAGGAATAAAACATCCGAGTCCCTTTGCAGTAAACCCCGCCCCAACACCAATAGTGATTTTAGAACCGTCCGTAAACCAAACCAAACCACCCTTGATACTATACCCAAACCTCCCTCCCCACCCCTCCAAACTTTGAAAAACAACAGTGAAGGGCCGGAATAAGCTAAATTTAGGCACCATGTTATCCTTAACATCCCAAGAATGTTACAGTGTATCCTGTCCCACTCAAAAGACAGATGCTCCACCTTATTTGACCAAGAAATCCCTCTCCCAGAAGAATGAAGCCTATAATAGCCCTCCCGTGCACTCGCCTCAACAAACAGATGCAGAGGAGGAACACAAGAGAACCTCAAGAGTGGCAGTGGGAGCAGTTTTCATAGCCCCAGTAATGCCCAAACAAGCCAGCCTTTGAAAATTTCCAAGTTCGGCCTGACCAGTCTTAAGTGTGACCCTACGCCATCATATAATGGCAGCATAAGTAAGAATAGGTCTCACAACCATGGTGTAGATCCAAAACAACAGCCCTGGCCTAAGACCCCAAGTCTTACCCAAAATACACCTACAGCCCCAAAGGCCCTACAGGCCTTCCCAACAACAAAATCAACGTGTGGCTTCCAAATCAAACCCTTGTCAAGCATAATGCCAAGGGATTCTACGTGTGGCTTCCAAGTTAGCCCCTTGTCAAGCAAAACACAAAGGTATTTGACCTGGGTCAAAAACTCCAACCTTTCATCGAAGAAGGTCAGCTCAGTTAACCCTACCAACAACCTTCTTTGAGTAAAAGGCACAATAAGTCTTGGCCGGATTAACAGACAATCCAACCCTATTACACCAGTACGAAACTGTATTAAGAGTTCCAATAAAGCATTTGTTAACACTTTTTGTAAATGTTTTGGAGTCAAATAACAAAAAATATAAATTTATTAAACTTTTGAGAATTTTTTATTAAACTTGATTTGAGAATTTATTCAATTTATTAGCATAAGTTTCTAACAATGTTGTTTGTTCTAGTTTTAACACTTAATCGGTACTTTTAGTTGTAAGTTCCGATTTCCAGTTTTGTTTCGTTGGTCAGGCGTTACATTGTTGGTTAGATTATTCTGAAGTTAATTATATTTAAGTTAGAGTTTAGAAGAAGACCTGAGCTCAGGTAGAACCATTAGGTTTAGTTGTAATTAATATTATTGATATTCGTTAAAATTTGTGACTTTGCAAGACCACTGGTAGTCACAGCGTTATGGTTTTTGGAGTCTCCCTTTCCTACAATATACAATCTTGAAAGTATTAATTTTATGCTTCTAATCACACATTCCTTTATTTCTGGCAGTATTGAATAGTATGAATGGAAAATTTGGGTTAGTGATTTGTCACTAGGCAAAAATTAAAATATTAGAAATTTCAAAATAATGCAATTGATAGGACTAATATTAAATTATTTTGCCTAATATATAGACCTTTTAAACACCACTTCCAGGTTATACTATTAAATAAAAAGTAAAACATTTTAATTTTTTTGAATAATTTAAAGAAAAATTCACTTACAAAGTTGTAAGTGTACTGAATTTGTTAAATAAAGAGTCTTAAATTTGTCATTGCTACCTAAAATTGGTGATCCATTTCTATGATGGAAAAAAATACCAGAAAAACTACCTTTACTGAGTAAATTGGCTTTGAAATATTTAAGTGCACCAGTTTAAGTGCTCTATTTAAGTTTACTTTCAACTTTTCAATACATCAAAGTTATTTGATGATTTTCAGGACAAATATGAAATAACTCAAATTTATCAGGCTTTGGCCAATTAATTAGCCATATGGTCGATTACCAGTTACCAGCCAATTAATCAGTATTATCTTAATTGGAAATATTGATATATCCTTAGTACAAACTTACATTGTTTTTATGACGTATTGTTTTTAAACATTAAATTGGATAATATATCATTTTGACAAATATTCTGATATATGACTTATTATTGATCATTTTCAATATAGTTGATACTTTAGAGAGTTCCAATATTGTATATACAGTTGCACTCAAAAGTTTACACACTTTAGAAAACATTTGTATTTTTTTTGAATAAAATAAAAACAAATGACTTAACAAAAATATATCTTACAACCAAAGTTTTCTATTCAGAATGAGGAATAAGTAAAGCTTTATTTCAAATTAATTTATTTTAATTTGCAGAAAATATCACTAAACAAAAAATAATGTACACATTAAAAGTATTTATACCATTGGAATTAATAATGTGTTGATGAACCTTTTACAGTAATGATTGCTTTATGATGATTGGGATAGCACTAATAAGTTTTTCACATGTCTAAATAGGAATTTTAGACCATTCTTCAATACAGAATTGTTCCAATTCACTGAAATTTTTAGGATGTCTGTTGTGTATAGCTTTTTTCATGTGACACCAAATATTCTCTATTGGATTAAGGTGAGGACTTTGATTCCATTCTCTACTACTGTGTTTATCTTAAATTACTTAAAACAAAAACAGCATTATGGCAGGAAAATTAATCATATGTGCAAATAAATTATATCTCTACTCAAAAAATTATAAAAATGCTTTTGATTTTTATTAAAATCCTCATCAGCTACATTAAAACTAAAATGAACACATTCTATCAAGTGCTTGATGGAATATGTTCGTTTTAGTTTTAACGTAGCTGATGAGAATTTTAATAAAAATTGAAAATACTTCTATAATTTTTTGAGATATAATTTATTTGCACATATTATTAATTTTCCTGCTATAGTGCTGTTTGTGTTTTTTTTTATTTGGCAGTGTATATAAGAAAAATGTTATTACTTAAAATATTACAAACTGAAGCACTTTACGGAGTTGGTTGTATAAAAATCTTTATTTGGAGTACTTTCAATTAGTTTAATAACCATCTTCAACGAAAAAAAATTTTTCCGTTGAAGATGGTTATTAAATTAACCAAAAGTACTCCAAATAAATATTTTTATGCAACCAACTGCTTAAAGTGTTTCAGTTTGTAATATTTTAAGTCAGGACTTTGACTGAGTCATTCCAGAATGTTGATTTTGTTCTTATTTCAGCTACTCTTGTGTAGATTTTGATGAATGTGTGGTATCATTATCATACTGAAACAATCAATTATGTCATAAACCAAGTTTTCTGGCAGAGGGCTTCAGAAGATCAATTAATATCTTTTGATAGACAAGAGAATCCACTATGCTATGCATATATGTCAAATCTCCTATTTACTGAAAAGCAACTCTATAGTACAAATACTCTTACAACCATGTTTCACAGTATGAATGGTATTCTTTTCTACAAACATCTCATTCTTCTTTCTCCAAACATAAAATGTGTCGGAATGGCTAAACAATTCTATTTTTGTTTCATCACTCTGTAATACTTTGCTCCAGAAATAATAGGCATCATCTTCATGTTGTTTGGCAAACCTCAGTCAATTTTCCTTGACATTTGTAGAGAGTGACTTCTTCCTTGGCCTGTGACCACAGCTACACAGTTGTCATGCTGCACATGACTTATGGTTACGGTGACCATATTTTTTTAGAGGAAATAAAGGACAAATAAATTATTTCATAATAAGGAAAAGCAGGTTGTATTAATTTTTTCATTAAAACTGAAAAGCCTTATACCATTTATTATAAAATATAATAAACAATACCAATAATAAAAACAATATAATGAAAAACACAATGTTTTAAATAATCATATTATTGATATTACTTTAAAAAATTAATTTTGATATTTTTCTCAAGAATGAACTTTTTTAATAAATGGGTTTGTGTTTTAAAAATTCATAAAACTATATACGTCATGTCGAAGTTGCATTCAGTATAAATACATGCTTCCAATACTTTGACTTTCTCGGTGGTCCACATATTATTCACTAATGAAAATACTTGTTCAGTGGGGGCATTAGACCCGGAGACAGAAACAAAATTTGATGATTTTTAAAATGTTTTAAATGATATGTATTTGCCTGTGAAATATTTAAAAATCTTAACCCATCTAAGTTGGCTGGACTCATCATTTTGTCACCTTTCTTCGATCTTTTCTAGGTGACAACACAGAAATATGACACTGTCACAGAATAAATCACAAAATAAAGGATAAAAATGGCCATTTTAGAAAAAATAAATAAATCCAAATGACAGAGAAGTGAAATAAAGGTTGTATGGTCACCCTACTTATGGTTGACTCTGATATATCAGTCCAACTTTGGAAAATTCAATCTTAACATCTCTGACAGTCAATCTAGCACTGATATTTATTTCTCTCACTAAATGCACTCATATAGTAGTGCTTTCAATTTTATTAAATCCTCCTCAGTGACATTCATGTAGCTGAGGAGGATTTAATAAAATCGAAAGTGCTACTACAGGGTGCGTCAGCTAAATCCGGACAAATTTCAAATTGAATTTCCTGCCATATTTTACGTCAGCGCTACGATGCTGCTGACGTTTTAGTAAGCCAGACAGATGATGCGTTTGAGGATAAGTACAAAATAGCTGATCAGTTAAGATCGAGTGCAGAATATAATCGGAGAGCAGTGATAATCGAAGGCCTTCGTGCTGGACATTCACCTTCCGAAATAATTTGGTTCTTTAACTATCCAAGATCTACAGTTTATGATGTTGCTGCTAGATATGCAGCTTCAGAGAAATCTGAAGAAGGTTCTGCCAACCCGGCAAGGAAGAGCCATTCCAGGGGGAGATCGTCAAGGACACTGGAAGTTGTCCAAAAAACTCAAGAGCTCATCTCAGAGGACCCAGGGCAATCTCTCAGGCAGTTGGCAAAAACATCAGGTGTGAGTGAGGCCACAATGCATCGAATTGCGGAAGAAGACCTACAGTACAAGTCCTATGCCATAAAAGTACGACAGATGCTGTTTGATGCTGCTAAAACAGAGAGAGTTGCTCACTGCAACTTGCTTCTGTGTTCAATGAAGAATGAAGCTGCAGGATGCATCAGATTTTTTTCTGATGAGAAAATTTTTACTATTGATGCCAAAGTAAACCGGAGAAATGACCATTGGCTTGCCTATGACCTTGAAGATGTCCCCATAATAGCTAGGATGAAGTTTCCGGCCAGTGTTCATTTCCTAGCTGTTGTTTCCGGTGAAGATGACGTCATGCCGCCGCACATCTTTGGAAAGGGGGTAACCATAACAAAAGAGGTTTACTTGCATGTTCTTACAACAATACCATAACAAAAGAAGTTTACTTGCATGTTCTTACAACAATAGTGAAAACATTGGATGGAAATTGTGGCTTCTGGGAGCCCTTACATCTTCCAGCAGGACGGCACACCTGCGCACACCAGTCATTTAGTGCAAAACTGGTTGTGCTGCGACAAAGGGGATCCAAGCCAAGGCCCATCCCTAATAAACCTATCCACAACCTCTCCAATGTCTTTGATAAAAAGGACATCAGACTGATCGGACGATAGGACTTAGCCTCGGTGTAAGAATTGCATCCAGGTTTAGGTATAAAAGATACCCTCACCTGCCTCCAGGATCATGGAACGTATCCAAAAGCCACACAGGCCCGAAAGACACAGCAAAGAGGGGAAACCAGGACATCAATGCCCTGTTGCAAAAACACTGGCAAAATACCATATGGTTCCGCCGACTTAAAAGGCTTAAAAACACTTATAGCCCATCTAATATTAGATTGATTAATCACCCCCCTCACAAGATCCCAATTCTTCCCGAGGCATGATAATCACGCCCATCAAGGTCAGACTGGACCTCGAGGAGGATGAGTCCTCAATCAAAGTAGACCCAGGAAAGTGTACTCGAAAAAGTTCCTTCAAAGAGTCCCTGCAAGTACTAATCATACTGCCATTAGGCAGCTTAAGAGACCCAACCCTACAATAATCCCCATTAGACATTATCTTCACAAGTCTGGATACCTCAGGTATATCCTCAATTCCCTGACAGTACCATTTCCAGGAAGACCTTTTAGCCTTTCTAATGGCATTATTATAACTAGTGAGAGCACTCCTATAAGTGTCCCAATCACCAGTCCTCGTAGCTTTATTAAAAAGCCACCTAATATTACGTCTAAGACTGCCCAGCCGTTCATTCCACCAAGGAACTTGCCTTGATGAGTGAGCAATCCTGACAGGATAATTTTGATGGTAGGATAAGAGAATTGGCTGTTGAATCTGGTCAATAGTCATCTCTAAATCCACCACCGAACAAAATCTGCTCTGAAAACCTCCCAAGTTAAATTTAAGGTCTTCTCTAAAGGAAGCCCAATTGGTTCTTCGAGGGTCCCTATAAGTAACCTGACTAGGTGCCATACCCTGTAAATTAGTGAGGGTCTCTATATGTAACCTGACTAGGTGCCATACCTTGTAGATTAAAGTAAATATATCTGTAATCCGAAGAAGGCTCACCAGATACATGCCAATTTTCAATTAGGTCAGAAAAACACTGAGTCCCCAATGTTAGGTCAATGACCTCCCTCCTGTTAACAACAGCAAAGGTCGATTAGGTCAATAACCTCCCTCTTGTTAACAACAGCAAAGGTAGGCTCATTACCCCTATTCAGAATAGAAAGGTTAGTACCCATCAGAAACTCCAATAGGTGCTCCCCCCTTCAGTTGATGTTTTTGCTACCCCAAACCACATGATGAGAGTTAGCATCGACACCAACCAAAAATCAAAAATGATTCTTACCCCAAACAACATGATGAGAGTTATCATCGACACCAACCAATAAATCAAAATGATTCTGACAAAATTCCACCAAAGACACAAATTTAGGTGTTGGTGGAAGTTCGTCTTTATCGTAAGGGAAATAAGCAGAGGAAGCAATAAATTCCCTACCAATATCCCCGACATCAAGCTTCACCCAAACAGTTGTAAGGTCCCTAGAACAATAGTCCCAAACAGGTGAAACATGTATGTTATTCCTAATGAATACACGGGTCCGAGGACCACTGTCAGAAGTACAAGAAGTAAAAGAAAACAACTTACCTTTATTACAGTGAAGCCCCCGTATTTGGCCCTTATAGTGCCATGGCTCTTGAATAAGAGCACCGTCATAGCAGCCCCCCACGAGCAGTTGACCCAAAAGGGCGGAATTGGCTCGGGAGTGCTGGAGGTTGATCTGAATCAACCTCAGGCCCATAAGGTGTTTAAGGTGGGCAAAGCTCCATGCCCTCCTCCATTGATTGGGTGTCGGAAGGACCAGTGGTACCTCCGGAAGCCTGATCCTTATTAGCGAGCCCAACCAGTTCATGCCAATTTTAAGGAGCAATCATCGAAGCTATCGGTTTCCCAGACTTGGAGTTAGGATGCGAAAGTACTTTAAAGGTACCTTGATCGAGCCCCGAAAAAGCCTTATAATTGGCTGCCTTGATGGTTTTTGCCGAAGCAAGATCGACCATCAGAATAAAACACTGTCGCTTAGCATCCCTATTACAACCCAAGACTCTCCAGTGCTCAGTTTTGAACCCCGGGTTGAATATTTGGAGTCAAGCAAAAAGTTGGCGCACGTCCTGCGTACATGTGTCAGCAGTGCGGTAGGCCATCTTCACAGGCTTGGGCAGGTTCATCGCAGGAATGACCCTTAAATGAATCCCCTATCTAAGAGTACACCCATCCAAGAGCCGAGTAAGCCACTGACAGGTGAACTCATTTATACAGGTATAAATGAGTGCACCATTGTCCAAGGTATACCCCTTAAGCAGTGGCAAGGTCTCCCCAGAAGGGATTCCATCCACACCATGCAAGATCTTATCCAAAATAAGATCTACCTCAGCAGCCACCATCTTGAAGTCCGGAAAACCCTCCTTGATGATGGCTAACCGAAAAGAAGCCACAGCTTCCATATAAGATCCAGGTTGAAAACCCTGGGACCGCTTAGTAGGCCTCACCTCCTCAGAAGAGGGGGTGGACAGTTGATATCTGGTTCTCTTGCTAACACCAGGGGTGTCAGCAAGAGAGTCAGACAGAGAAGCTAATTGGGAAGTACCGTGCGGTAGCTGAGAGCCACCCGCGCCAGCAGTTTCCCTCCTAGCTCTCCTCCGCTTTCACCTAGCCACCCCAGACAAACGCGTCTTTTGCGGACTAGGTTTACTCTTGGAGGCAGAAATATCACCAGGAGACTGCTCCACCATCCTACCGATCGAAGCCATGTCAGTACCCTCAGATCAGGTACCAGGACCACCACCCCTGCAATGAGGTGGAGAAGCAGCCTCCCCAGAAAAAGTTTTAAATTTTGACGCAGTTTTTGCCAAAACAGAAACTGGAGGAAACATGAGAAATCACCGCCTGGTTATCCTCCAATATGGGTGGAAGGCTAACTACGACAGAATTTCACCTGGTGCCCTGAAGGGGTCGTTAACGACACTACATCTTTTACTACCCTAGTGTTACTCAACTCTCAGCACGATACCTTACACCTTAGTTTGGGTAGGGCACTCCTCTTAGTCTGGCCCCTCACCTTCGACCTGTCCGACATGGGAGACCCTACCAATAGCAAAGCTACCGCCGGCATAGCTCTTAGAATCCTTGGAACACGCAAGCTCCCTCACCACGACAAGGTGGAGAAGCCATCAAGGGAGGAATTGGCCTTAAATCTGCAAAATATTTTCTTTGCTACTTCAATAATGTTCCACAGTGTACACAAAGAATCGAACAGAGGGCATCTGTGTACACTGTGGAACATTATTGAAGTAGCAAAGAAAGTATTATGCAGATTTAAGGCCAATTCGGGTATTAGGTGCCATGGATGTACACCACAATACATAGACGCCCTCTGTCAGATTCTCCTTTTTCTTCTTGCTTGAATAGCCGAATTGGCAGTATATGCAGTGGCATCTTTTTTTTTGTGATATCTCACAATCCGTAGGTGATACTAAAAACCTTTCAAAACAAAAGTTGTTTGTTTCTTACAGTTCTATCCAATGATGCCAAAATCGGAATATATGTTTCCATTGAAGATTTCAAAGTTGACCCCTTTGTGCCCCTATTTCCAATGGGCCCACAAAATTTTTATAATGTCCATTCGATTCTTTGGATATACTTTGGTGATCAAAATTTTTCACCCTACTTCCTATTTCATTGTGTTTCTGAGAAAAAAGGGTGGTACGAGTGGTAAGAAACATCCTGTATAAAATAAAAATTTAACTCCCATTTATTCCATTATATAAACATTTCAGATTGATACTTGGATTTCAAAAAGTTGTTTTCATTTTTTTTTATTTATGTTAAAAAATTCTAAAAACATTAAAATAAATCCAATAGTGCATATCACTACTAGTTAAATAGTTATAACCGGTAAATATTTAACTTTTTCCTTTCCATTCATTTCTGAATTTCTATGCAATTAAGCAATTTTTGAATTTATGCTAAATATTGCTTAAAATCAAAAATTTCTTGGCTGTAGTAGGCTACTTATTTGGTTTTACTTGTTATTTAAAAATTATAATATTTTTTTAAATATTGATTTTAAATTTATCAATTGTTCTTAAAAATTTTAAACATTGATAAATTATAAGAGTTACTTGAATTATATTCTTTAAAAATCACTGGTTGTACTCCTTTAAGATCAATAACAAAACTGTAACACTTAAGATCATTTTGGAACTTCACAGCCTGAGGATAGTAGAGTTACCAAAGGTGTTAGCAATGAATAAGCATCTTGTATGAAAAAGTAACAGTATCCTCAACTACAGTAAGTGTTACAGTTTTGTTATTGTTCCTTGAATTTTGAACATTCTAGGTATGAATTTTTATACATACTATCTATCAAAGTAAATAATTCAGCTCAATTTTTAAAAGTGGAAAAATATATTTATTAAACTTGAAGTGCAGATATCCGAAGATTAGACCTTTCTAACGATACCCTATTTATAGAAATCGGTACAGTGGTAACGAAAAAGGGACTCCAGCCAGCCACGTTTGACTAATTGGTACAGTGGTTCATCTGAAAAAGGGACTCCAGCCAGCCACGTTTGACTAATTATAATATAGTAATAAAATGAAGTGATTTCACTTCTTTTGGGGTAATAACTCGGATAAATATTTTTCAATCTAAATGAAAAATATATACAATATTAAAACCCTTTAGGGAATCAATTGTATTTAAAATGATTTATAATATCAGTATAAATTATTATCAATACAATTGATTTTTTTCACAACTAATTGATTTTCCAATCAATATTCAATTATATCAGGCAGGAAATTTGTCTAAATAATATGTTGCTATTGAAAAACAAAACCATTTTGATCATTTTTGACACACATGATCCTTTAGCAGATCCCAATAATATGTGCAAATTTTATTTAAACTGGATAATATATCATTTTGACAAATGTTCTGCCTGATACGACTGAATATTGATCATTTTCAATACAGTTGATTTCTTAGAGAGTTCTAATGTTATATGCATATTTCATTCAAATTGGATAATTCTAACTAAGATAGTGTCCCAAAATAACTGAAATATCTTCTCTGTTATTATACGCCTGATATCAATCATTTAGAATTTTCAACAAAAATATGTCTAAAACCAAATATAGAAAACGTGGAGTGATCAATTCAGTGATCTTGACTAATTTGCTTATTAGCAATTCTGTTTATAGATTTGAAATTTTGTATTAATATTTAAAAAAAAATTTATGCATACTCAGCATTTGAGATTTAAATACAACAAAAATAAGAGAGAACCTAAAATGGATTTAAAACAATAAAGCCAGCTTTCAATAAATTAATTAAATAAAGTTTATAGAAGCCAAATAATATACTTACAATTATAGGCTTTCCTGCTATAGATGACCTTATTGTGTTTTGATTATTATCAATTATTTCATGAGTTCGACCAGTTCCTTGAAGTCTATATGTTAAAAGATTTGCCAAAGCAGTTTTTGTTTTTGGCGTAACCTGAGCTGTAGCAATTGGTGTAGATGGTGGAGTAGGTTGTGGGTGTTGGGTATGAGATGCTGCAGGTGGCTGATATTGTGCTGGTATTGCAGTTGGTTGTGGTGTTCTTGGAATTCCTGATGGACGTACAATTTCACTATGTGGGGCAGGAAACTGAGTTGAAGATGATTGCTGCACAGAACAAGTCATTTGCTGATGTGTTTGAGATTGTTGTTGTTGTTGCTGTTGCTGCTGCTGCTGTAGAATTTGTCTCCGTTGAAGCTCCAACTGTTTCAATTTTTGCCATTGTAGTATTTGTTGTTGCTGTTGCTGCTGCTGCTGTATTTGTTGATTATCTTCTCTTGGCATTGCTTGAGAGGGTGGACGTTGTTGTTGCTGTTGCCAAGCTAATGCTTGAGGTACAGAATGCCTCAATATATTTTCACGTTGTTCTCCCTGTAATACAGTTTGTTGTTGCTGCCAAGCAAGTTGTTGAGATGGCTGAACAGACTGTGGAGTTGGAGGGATTTCTTCTTTTTGCTGCTGAGTGGTAACAGTCCATTGTACATTCTGACTTTGCTGAATTGGAGATTGAGTTCTCAGTTTTTGCTGCTGTTGAGCAAATTGTTGCCATGGTATTTGTTGTTGCTGAGGTGATATTTGTCTTGCTTGAGATGGATACTGTAACCTTGGTTGACCAGTAAGTTGCTGAGGTGGAATTACTCTATCTCCAAATGGATATTGTGGAGGAGGTTTCATAACAACTGGTGGCTGTCCTGTTGGTTGTGCTTGTGGATTATTTATAAGAGTTTGTTGATGTTGTGTTTTCTGCATTTGCTGTAATTGTTGTTGAAGTTTCTGCCTTTGCATTTGTTGCATTGCTAACTGTTGCTGCTGTAACTGTCTAAATCTTGTTTGTTGTAGCATCTGTTGTTGTGGATTAATGCATTGAACTGGGGGCTGTCCATGCATAGGCTGATTTTGTTGAAATGCTACTTGATGATACTGAAGTTGCTTTTGTTGCATAGCACGTGGTATATTAGGTTGTAGATGTTGTTGCTGAACTTGTTGAATATGAGCTTGCTGAGTTTGTTGCTGTTGCTGAATATGCTGTTGTTGAAGTCTTTGCTGTTGTAATAAAACTTGCTGCTGCTGCTGTTGCTGTTGTTGCTGCTGCTGCTGCTGCTGTAAATGAGTTTGCTGCTGCTGCTGTAAATGTTGTTGCTGTAAATGATTTGGTGTTTGTTGTTGCTGCTGTATATGAGTTTGTTGCTGCTGAGCTTGTTGTGGAAGAGGTGATGGAGGAGGAGGTTGTTGCTGGGGTTGCGGTGACTGTAACATAGGTGGACGATTAAGCTGCTGTTGCATAAGTCTCCCATACTGTTGCATCTGTATTAATTGATGTCTCATTTGCTGTTGCTGATGCTGCTGCTGTTGTTGTTGTTGTTGCTGCTGCTGCTGCTGTTGAAGGTATACCATTCGTTGCTGCTGTTGTTGCATTTGTACTTGTTGCCATTGTAATCTTTGTTGTGTAAGTACTTGAGGTGATTGTTGTTGAGGTTGACGTAATGGTTGTTGAACTTGAAGATGTTGTTGTTGTTGTTGTTGTTGTAATGTTAATTTTGGATCAGCATTTTGCTGTAATGATTGTTGCTGTAAAACCTGTTTTTGTATATACAATTGTTGTTGATGTTGCTGCTGTTGTTCTGTTATAAAAGCAGCTTTAACTATATTTCCAGATTCCTGTGAAGGAGGAAGAGAAGTTTGAGATTCCATTTTTTCTGCCATAATTCTTCTAGCAATTTCAGGTGTAATATTACCCTGAAATCTATTGTCATGTGTCATTGGAATTCTAACAGTTCTTGTTGAAAAATGCATTGGAAGAGAAGTTATTGGAGAATTAGATGGATGATCTATACCCAATGGAGATGATTTATTTATAGATATACTAGAAGGTGTAAGAGGTGCTGCTACAGAACTGGCATTTAGTAACTCTTGTTGTTTCACTATTTCAGTTTCTGGAAGAATCAGAAGTCTTGGATGATATAAATCTTCATCACAAAGCATTTTATTTTTCACTGAATCTACCACCCAATCTGGTGTAACTATCTTGATCTGATCTTGAGTTTGCAATGCTCTATCATATTTTGCCTTTAAAAAATAATAAATTATTATAATAATCACTTTTAGATACTGATTTTTTAATAATATAAAATTAAAATTTAATAAACATGAATTCTTCATGTGGATTTAGTTTTCCAAATATTTATTGAATATAACATTCACATAAACAGAATTAAAGAAACAATGACAGCTTATAACCTAAACAGTTTTGCCACTCTGGGATGGAATCTTATGCTACGTTTCCACGGGACAGTTAATCACAGTTAACTTAACTGGAGTTAAAGTTGATCACAATTATCTTTCTCCGTGATAAAAGTGGTGTTATAATAAAGTAAACTACTTGCTTACATTCTTAAATAAGTAAATAAAACAGCACTAAATAGCAAGTATAAATTTTTTAATTGGTATAACCTTTTTGGGCCTTAATATGCCCCTCTTCAGTACCATACAATAACCATAAAGTTTAAACGGAACATTCCAGAATAAATAAACAATATTTGAATAGAACCTTTAGGTCCTAGAACAATAGCACAAAATTTATAAATTTATATGACATATAATTTACACGGAATAAAACATGAATAATATACATAACATTAATAACATATTAATTTTAAGAGATATATAATAACGTATAATTAATAACATAAACAGTAACGTAGTATAAATAATAACATTGTATAATATAGTAAGACATAAATAATAAGATTGTATATAATATGAGTATTAAAAGTAAATAGATATGTATAAGAAGAACATAGTATAAGTATCTACAATAAAGAGTACATAATCAAAATCTGCAGCAAACCATGTCCTGCATTGTATTATAAAATTACACAAAAATATATAGCATTGTCAGTGTGTATAAAAGTTCATACCATATTATGGGTGCACCATTTCCAGGACGGAGGGAGTTCGACTGGGCCGCTGTCGTTAATGAGTTGGTCGCCCGTTCTTCTTCACTCTATATGTATTGACTCCAGGGTGGTCAGGCCTCTTGCATCATGGGTAGGTTTCAACAGTTCCACGTTATTCCACAGTATATTAACGTTCAACTCATATGCTTTGAGTGCGAGAGTTGTGTTGAGCCTAGCATTGTGAATATCTGCTTTGTGTTCATTTAAATTTTTTGATAGGTTACGGGTAGTACTTCCTATGTAATGGCAGGTGCAGCCTTCATCATTGAAGGAAACAGGGATCGAATAGACACCTGCCTTTCTATACAATGGAATTTAATCCTTCCCGTTTCTCAAATTGTCAAAGATAGTATGTCTTCTCTTCCACGCTATTCTATGGTTGCTATTTTTTAAAACCTTTTTGAGAGTTTTGTAAATATTTATATCATAGGTTAATTGTGTAAAGGGCCGTGTACCTTTAGGGGGCTATAAATTGGGCATATTACTAGTAGCATTTATGGTAGATTCATAGATCTTTGTCCATACGCCATTTAGAACTTTATAGGAGTATCCGTGCTTAAGGCCTGTTTCAATAATAAAATCTCGTTCCTTAATTTTATCTTGCCATTTGGTAATGTGCGTGCACGCCCTATAAAATAAGGACCTAAAGGCAGCCAGCTTATATACTATAGGGTCAGAAGACCAAGAAGGGATTAGAATCGGACAATACGTGGGTTTACGATAACCCACGTATATTCATATATCGTATTTCATATTTCATATATAGTATTTCATATATCGTAAACCCACATATTGTCCGATTCTAATCCCTTCTTGGTCTTCTGACCCTATAGTATATAAGCTGGCTGCCTTTAGGTCCTTATTTTATAGGGCGTGCACGCACATTACCAAATGGCAAGATAAAATTAAGGAACGAGATTTTATTATTGAAACAGGCCTTTGTTGAAATTTATAAAAATTTTCTCTAAATAGTAAATTTTTAAAATATTTGGTGTGAAAATGAATGTGTGTACAGGTTGAATATCTCCAATCTGAAATGTTTGGGACTGAGAGTATTTCAGGTTTTGGAATATATGATATGGTGGAATTAACAAATATTGAGAAAAATTCAGATTTTCAGAAAAATTTCTTTTTTGGCATAAAAAAACATATACAGTGAAACTAGTTCATGAACTTAATTCATTCTTGAAGATCATTCATAAATCAAAACTATTTTCCCCCGTAGGAATTAATGTAAAATGGATTAATCTGTTCCTGGACCCCAGATGATTGCTTATTTAAACTTTTACAATAGTTCTTTGTGCACAAGTTCTTAACACAAAATCAATAGAAATCATTAAAAAGATAAACACAACACTAAGCAGATCAAATATAGATGAAAACTTAATTTAGTTTTACTGTACCTGTATGGGGAGAATTGATGTCATAAGTGGAAAGTTATGAGGAAGCAAAATGTTATGTTTGGAAGGGGGATTCTTTTTCTTTTTTTCTGTCTCTTGGCATCACTCAACTCTGCTTCAGACCCACTGGGCCTCTGTCTCACTAAAAAGTTGTCCAATGTGATTTGTGATTTGTTTTTGTCTATGTTTTAAAATGTTTCTAAAGTGACACATGGCATTATCATTGAAAATGTTTAAGTTGACTGCTAGCTTGTTCATAACTTGAGACACAGTATATCATCTGAGATGCTTCATGTTTGAAAATTTGTTCATAAACTGAATTGTTCATGATCTGAGGTGTTCATGAATTAAGGTTTGACTATATATATATAAATGCAACAAACAATATAAATATATTTACTATCTTTGAAAGAAGCCTATCACTATTATCCATGGGGTTATCACTATCAAGCATTTTAGACATTTTTTAACAATATATAAAGAACACAATAGAAAATAAGCAATCACAGAAAAATTTAACAATTTATTGAATCATGACAGTATGCTATGGCAGTATATGCACATTTGTTTCATCTTTCAAGACATAGACAAGTAGTCATAGTCCAATCCTAAAGTGCTCTCTACTGTGACAGCAAAGTTACAGATTTTGGAATTTCAAATTGAAGATATTCAGCCTGTATTAAAAAATAATAAGAAAAATAAAATAGTTATTTAATTTTTATTTTATAATAATAATTGAATTAAAATGTTTAAACAGGTATTTTTTATTGATTATGGAAATAGAGAAATAATTACAGATAGAAGTTCATTAAAAGAAATTGATGCTTCAAAAATACCAGATCTTATAAATATTCCTGCCCAAGTATTTAATATTTTTTATAATATTTTCATAATGTTAATTAAGAATGTGTTTCTAAATTTCTCATATTAATTAAAAGGCTTTTGAATGTGTTTTATGTGAAATTCGACCTTCGTTGATAGAAAGTGGTGATGGTAAATGGACAGATAAAGCTAGAAGATGGTTTACATCAGCAGTTAGTGGAAAAGACTTAGTGGCAAGAGTAAGTATTTTAAAATAAAAACATTGTTTTTTCAGATAACATCAGGATTATATCTATATGGGATTTGGGGATTCATATTCCTTTCATCAAGATATGTTATATAAAATTAAAAAATACACATAATTTTAATTTTTCAGCATTTTTCTGATAAATACAGTATTTCTCAAAATACATTTCAAAATCCAGATAGACTGTTAATTATTTTTATGTTATTTCTAATTTGTTTTGTACATATGTACTGTATATGTACAAAACAAATTAGTATTCTCTTTATTGTATTAGTGAATTATATTTAATTTGAAGGATTATTTAAGCATGATTAATTTGCATTTTTCATAAATTTTTTTTATAAAGTTGAAAAATACAAAAAAAAAAAAAAAAAAAAAAAAAAAAAAAAAAAAAAAAAAAAAAAAAAAAAAAAAAAAAAAAAAAAAACTTATAACTTGTATTATAATCATAAATTAATTAATATAGGACATATGAATTTCACTAATCATTCAACTTCAGATTTAAAATTATATTTGCAAATATACCAATAAAATGTTCTATTATATGCTAAGACAAACAAGAGATTTGCATAGAAAATATTAAAAGGACTTTTTAAGGTAAAATGATATCTTGCTCATTTTTTGCCGTTTATATTGTTTATGTTTATACATTACATGCTTTACTGAGTATATAATGGATATAGAAATTGAGAATATAATTGATTTCATTGTAATTACATTTTACGCATGTAAAATTTCAATTCTTCATTGTAATTTGTTCATTAATTCTACAATGTACTATAGTAACCATCTATTAAAAAAAATGTGACAGATATATGCTCTCTCCTATTAATTGCCAGATTCAAATAAAACATGAGAGACAAAATTTTCTTTTTAAAAGTATTAAATTTTCCATTATTTATAATAATGTAAACTGTATCATTCTATATTTACTTGATTGTTGGTTGATACAAAATGTAAGTTGGCTTCTGATTTTTACATAAACCAAAAAACAAATTAGGATTTTTAGCATTTAAAGCAATTAATAAATAATGCATATTTAATAACTATTAAAAATTAAAAGATCAAAAAGTGAAACCAAAGTGGAGTATGTTATGTTTTCTTTAGTATACCTTTAAATTTATGCATGATGAAGTATTCAATAATATATTATATCATTGGTTTTTGGTAATGCTCTTAGTGAATTATTATTATTATTATCATCAGTTTATCACAACTGCCAGATCAATAGTTGGTATTAGCCATCATTCGCATCAGATTCTTCCCAAGAATCTAGGATGTCGTAATGTATCGGCGTAAAATATGTGCTGATCCAAGCAGTGCAGCCTTTTGTAGTTGACAGATGAAGATTTTTGTCAATGTTGAGATGTTGTAAATACTGACCAAGGTTTTTTGGTACAGCACCCAGTGTGCCAATAACCACTGGGACCACAACTTCTGGTTTGTGCCATAACCTTTGGATTTTAATCTATAAATCTTGATAACGTACAATTTTTTGAAGTTCTTTATCTGTGACTCTGCTATCACCAGGTATGACTATATTGATTAACTATACCTTTTTCTTCTCAATGAAAGTTATATCTGGTGTATTATGTGCTAAAGGCTTATCCGTTTGTATTCAGAAATCCCACAGTATCTTCACTTGTTCATTTTCAACCACTTTTTTGACTGTATGTTCCCATCAGTTATTTGTTGTTGTTATGTGATAATTTTTACACATGTTCTAGTGAACCATTTTTGCAACTGTGTTGTGTCTTGCTTTGTAATCTGTTTGTGCATTTGTTTTGCAAGAACTAAGAATATGATCAACAGTTTCATCTGATTCTTTGTACAATCTGCAATTTGCAGAGTTGCTATCCGTTAGGCTTAGTGTAATTAGATAGTACACCCATACCTCGCTATACGGCCGCTCTTTATACGGCATTTCGCTATAACGGCCTTTTTTAATTATGGCACTTTTTCGATTTACGGCCCGCAATGTTTCATTATACGGCCAAAAACAATGCTGTACTGTTAGATAAAATGAAAAAAAATGAAAATTATATTAAAAGATATCGCTAATAATAATAATAATAGCTCTATAATGGATCGAAGAACACTCGTTGAACTTTATTTTATATAATCAATTAAGCCAAAAAGTGAAATGAAATGATTTACACCTATAGTTAATGTTGCCAATTCCAATCTACGGAAAATCACGAAGTACTGGAGCAATAATAAGAAAATTATTATATCAAAAATAATTTTTAATTTTTTTCAATAAAGGCAATTACAAAGTTGCTAAATCACTAGATCAACAATTTTAAATTATATATTTCGTCATAAAAAAAAACATTAAAAATCACCAGATCTGGCAACACAACGCCACGCCATTCGAAAAGGTGAGACGTACGGTCAAACCACCTAAAGGCGCTGCGAAGTTTTGAAAACTTGTCGGCGCCTTTTGATTTGTCTGTATGAACTTATTAAATCAAAAACTTACATCAATCTAATATTTATTTATTAAAACAACGTACAGAAATCAAATTTTTCCACTTAAGTCGAATCTGATTATTTTAAATTGAGAAAAAGTGTTTTATCTTCGTATTTAACTCGTTTTTTGTCTAAATTTCGTTTCGTATTCGAATCGTTTTTTGTCTAAATTTCGTTTCGTATTCGACTCGTTTTTTTGTCTAAACAATAAATGAACGACTAACAAATAATGTTGTTTATTTTAATAGATTTAACTAATATTTTAGTATTTTCTGCGATATTTTTTTTAGTTTTAAATATGATATTTTATAGCCGTATATCGATTTTGATGACAATAACCAAAATTCTGATTATTATAAACGGAGTTTTCATAATGCATTTTAATATGGATGAATCGGGTTCGTAAAATTTAATAACATTAAACGTTTGCAATTAAATAAGCGGCTTCTACTGTATATATTGTACATATGTGCATATGATTTCTTTTGTTTTTTAATTTATATGTTTATTTTTTGAATTTCTGTTTATTATTACTTGTTTTGTACTTTTATTTTTAAATGTAAGCATTTTTATAGGAAATAGAAAGAATAAAATGCTTTATGAACTAAAAACTATATTATTTTATAAAAAATTGGAAAAGATCGAATTGGGAACTAAAAACTATATTATTTTATAAAAAATTGGATAAGATCGAATTGAATTTGTATCAAAATAATTGATTCGTTATACGGCTTTTCGCTTTACGGCCAACTTTTCCGGAACGTATCTAGGCCGTAAAACGAGGTATGGGTGTATTGACATTCGTTCAAATCCGCGACTTTTCATGATTATTATTTCTTCCGGTCTTTAAAGAATTTTTTAGATGGAAAAACATTTAGTTCAAATGAACATGTCAAAAATCACTTAAGTTCAGTTTTTTGCAAGCAAAGAACAGAAATTCTATGAGCATGGAATTATGCTACCACCAGAAAGATGGCAAAACGTATTGGATCAAAATGGTCAACATATAATTAAATAAAATATTTATATACTATTAAAAAATTGCTGTTCATTTTCATGAAAAAAACGAAATTACTTTCCAAACAACCCTATATTTGTTTGCTTTTATAATGTTTTTATTAAAGCTTCAAATGTTGTTCTATTTAAAGAATCACATTTATTTCTGTTTTCATTAACTATGTTACTCAAGATCATTTCTAAAAGAATTGTTAAGTTCTAGACCTCTGTTCTCTAACTCCTGTTTTTAATATTTTTTTAATTTTGATTAAGAATTCTATATAATCATATTCATATGTTTAAAAAAATCAGTATTATATAATTTTTATTTACTATATATTATAATTATTATTATTATCAATGTGGGCACGGAATATTTCCAGGTCAAATTGCTATGTCAGACACGAGTCAAGACATAGCTACTTGTGATGTTTAATTGTGAGTTAACTGTCTGTGTCAGTGTTGAGAAACTTTCTTACTATGTTGCATGTATTGAGTAGAGATGCTTTTTGTAGTGTTATGTATGTCTTTGGATGTAGATCTAGTGTTTTGAGGCTTTTGTGTAATGTATGAGGGATTACTCCTGTGGAGGAGAGAATGATGGGTACTATAACTACCTTTTGCATTCCCCAGAGACGCTTAATTTCTTGAGAGAGTTCTG